>CAUYRH010116284.1:0-40883 GCA_963574655.1 Perodicticus potto
TACATGTATACCATGGAATATTATGCATCCTTAAAGAAAGATGGTGACTTTTCCTCTTTCATATTTACATGGATGGAGCTGGAACATGTTCTCCTTAGCAAAGTATCTCTAGAATGGAAGAAAAAGTATCCAATGTATACACGCCTAATATGAATAAAATTTATATCTTTCAAGCGAAGGCTACAACCCATTTATTGCACAATAAGATGGGGAAAGGGGAGAGGGAGGGAAGGGGAGGTAGAAGGTGGGGGGAGAGAGGATAAAGGGTGAGATCACACTTGTGGTGCATATTTGATGGGTCAGGAGAAAACTTCTAAATACGGATCAAAAATGTTTTCACATAGTAAATGAGAAAATATCATGAATGTTATATCAATCAGGTTGATAAAAATATCTCCGATTGTATGTGAAGCCTGAACACTGTACTCCATGACTGAATTATTGTACACAGCTATGACTCAATAAAAAATAATAATAAAAAAAAAAAGACTTGATCCCTATCTCTTGACAAGGTTTTACTACTTATATTCCCTAGTCTCCTGTCCTCTAAATGCAGGCCTGTACTTCCGATCCCTGAACCTGCACTGTAATACCTTCTTCTTTTCTCTCTTTAACACTTAGTCAGCCTTAACATCAAATCCATTCCCTACTCTACTTGGAAGCTTCTCCTTGTCTTTCTCAGCCAGGTAAATAATTTTAATTGTTCAGAGATCCTTTCGTGTCTGAAGAGTTTTGTGTGTGAGGAAACAGTCACACTACATGCACTTGGTTTAATTTCCTTGGAACACTAACATGCAATTTATCTATTAAGCTATTAATAATATAACACTTATTCATATATTACTTAATCAAAATCCAAATATTATTACAGCACTATATAATTCATCAAAATTAATGAATTAAACACATTGAGTTTTCTTGAACTTAAAACAGATAATTATAGATTTATTTAATCAAAATTTCCTAAGCAAATTAATTAAAATAGGAAGTTTTGCTATCTTCAAAGAGATAAAAAAACAAGAATATTGGGATAATTAAAAACACATTCATGTACTTATAATTAAACCAATGTAAAATTTACTAAGCTCTAAGTTTTAAATTTTTTCTTCATAATTTCTAATTTTATTATTTTTTTATTTCCATAACTGCATTAATCATAAAGTATATCCATTGCTAGACTGTTTTAGAATCTTAGTAAACTTTCTAACATTTATAATGAGTAAAATCTCAGAATAACTCAGGGTGTGGAATTGGGGGATGTGAATGGGCTGGTTCTTGTCTTCACAAAGGTCCTGATACAAAATTAAATATTGTTCAGAGTTGAGCCACTGTAAGAAATAGCTGAAAAAGAGGTACAATCTATGAGTTGACTGGGCCTAACATTTTACCATTCCTGCACCTTGCATTATTGTAAATTTAAGAGCAGTGGCACTTGGTTTCATTTTGGGTCCCTGTAGACTCAGATGTTGGACAATTTTATGAATGAAAATGTGGAACAGGCAAGGCCACAGTCCAAGCCAGTCTCGAGTTGCCACTAGAACCCCTTTGCTGTAGGAACAGCTTCATATGAGACCTCATGATTGAAGTAGGATTAGAGGGTACTATATTTTTCCATCTTTATTGAGGTATATTGACAAATAAAATTGTATGTATCCACAAAATAATATAAAAGAAAGTCTAATCATTATAAACAGTAGAGTCCCTCTTCCATTTTAGAGTAGATGAGCTTACAGGACACTGTGCTCAGTGAAATAAACCAGGCACAGAAGGGCAAATACATGATCCCACCCACATGAGAAATCCAAAACCATCAAACTCACAGAAGCAGAGACTAGAATGGTTGTGTATAGAGGCTGGGGGAAAAGAAATGGAGTCGTTCAGGTTAAATGGTTCAAAGCATCATTATGAAAGAAGAATGAGTTCTACAAATGTTCTACACAGCAGAGATGTTCTGTACTGTGTAGTTTCTATAGTAAACAATGCCGTATTGTATGTATCGGCCTCTATGGAAAAAAGTATGAAGAATCCTCAAAGAACTCAAAATTGACCTTCCATTTGATCCTGAAATCCCTTTTCTAGGTATCTACCCAGAAGAAGAAAACATCATTTTATCATAAGGATATTTAGACTTCATTTGTCAGGGCCCAGGACTGGCCAGGTCTCGGGTCCGGCTTAACTAGGTTCTGGATGCAGACCACTAACCTACCTTGCTCAGGAATAATTTCTTTTAGGTGCCTGAGAGCTATCTACTTCAGCTAATGGGGGAGAGAAAGAAAGAGTCTTTGAGAGAGCAAAGTAGTCTTAGAATAGATAGATCTTAGTCTTTAGTAGAGCTTGGTAATCTTCAGCAGAGAGACGCTGTGCTGGCATTCTGCAGGCAGGAGAGGAGACAGAGTCAGAGTAAGAGGTCCATGATAGAATGTGCATGCTTCCAGGTCCCTTCTCCTCCAGCTTAATATAAGGCTGATCTCTTGCCCCTCAACACCACAAGTGTAGAGACTGCCAATTCACCAATGGATGCTCTCATCTCGCAAGCGCTCATGCTTGTTAGGAGAGCTAAATCCCTCTCCATGCCCTTTTCACCAAGGTGGTCCATTATTGAGCTGTACAGGTATTTCTTATAACTCTCACTCCTCCTAGTTATAGGCTATATGGGATGCTACATTTATTGCAGCTCAATTTATAATCACCAAGATGAGGAAGAAACTCAAGTGCCGATCAACCCATGAATGGAATACTAGGCAACCATAAAAAGATAGAGACTTTACATCTTTTGTACTAACCTGAATAGAGTTTGAAAACATTGTCTTTAGTAAAGTGTCACAAGAAGGAATAAGCAAATATCCAAGGTACCCAGTACTACTGTGAAGCCAATAGATGAACTAATACACATCCACACAAGAGTACAATTCAAGTTGAGGGGAGAGGCGATGAGGGAGGGGGATAGGTGTGCTCCTACATAATGGGTACAATGTAAGGGCATATGGCACACGTCCTGTGGGAGGGGCACAACTACATTAGGAATCTCACCTAACAAATAAAAATATCATAACATAATTATTTGTACCCTCATATTAATCTGAAATCAACAACAACAAAAATACTGTATTGTGTACTGAAAATTTTCCTAAAGGATCCTCTGTTGAGTGTTCTTAGTACAAAAATAAAAATAAAATAGTAATAATTAAAGAGAGCAGGTGGAAGTTTTTGGAAGTGATGGATATGTTTATGATATTGACTGTGGTGATAGTTTCACTCTCGATTTTTTTTTCAATTTAGTCAAGTTGTATCCATTGTTATATACAACTTCTATATGACAATCATACCTCAATAAAACATTTTTAAAAATAGTTGTAGAACCAAATTGAATAAGTGCTTTCCATGGTATTTTTTTCTGTAACTTGATTCCCATAGTCTGTAGAAACTGTGTCAGACACTGGGAATGACTCCTAATCAAGTGTCAGATGTGTCTTAATACAGCTAATAATATTAGAATTTTTTTTGAAGAGTGCTACTACCTCATACCTTCCTGTGCTTACTCACTGTCCCAGACACCCATCAGATGCTAAGTCTTTCCTAACTGCAGTATATATCCCATACTAAGGATGCTCCTATCAAAGTGTGTGAGATGCAAGAAAAAGTTTGTTTTTATAGATAAACACCAGGCATTTGAGTTGTATTGTTGGGGCTCAGAAAGAAATACCCCAAAATGGCCTCAGATGTAAAAATTTTTCTCTGCTTTTCTCCTGCCCTCTTTTTTTTTTGTTTTTTTGGGGTTTTTGTTTGTTTGTTTGTTTTTGGTTGTTGTTGTTTGCTTTTTGAGACAAAATCTCCCTTGGTCACCTTTGGTAGAGTGCTGTGACATCTTAGCTCACAGCAACCTCAAACTCATGGGTTCAAGTGATCCTCTTGCTCCAGCCTCCCAAATATCTTGGGACTACAGGCACTCACCACAATGCCCTACTACTTTTTAGAGACGAGGTCTTGCCCTGGCTCAGGCTGGCCTTGAAACTGTGAGCTCAGGCAATCCACCTGCCTCAGCCTCTCAAGTGCTGGGATTACAGGCATGAGCCACCACCACGCTCTGCACCGTCCTCTTATCTTTAAACCCTCTTCTCCCCCAGGGCTCATAATGTAAACTAGAATCTTTCTTCCCCAAAGTAGGTAATAGAAACCAAAATCCTTTTTCCCCAAAGCCAGCCATGAATCCTAAAAATATTACTCTAAATTTTCCTCCACCTTTCTATGGAAAAATTAGCCATAAAGAAAATGATATGACCTTGTAGTTGATAAGTTCCCCTCTCCCATTCCAGAGAAACCTCTGCCCCTCACCTGGAAGGAAGGAATGCATACTCAGAGTGGAAAGGAAGAATAGATTTGCTCACTCAGTCTGTTAGCATCAGTTCATACCCTTTTTGTTCAATTATATTTGTACATGGTTGTTTATACTTTGTTGAACTTAAGCAGAAAAACGGACAATTTCCTCTGTATCTTTGGGTTTTCATTCTGAAGACTTCTGTGTATACACATTAAATACATTTGTATGCATTTCCTACAATTAATCTGCCTTGTGCAAGTTGACTTTTCGGTGAATCTTCATAGGGCAAAGGGGAAGCTTCCCCCTTTACCTCTACAATGTTGTCATACAGGACCCATCAACATATATATACATTGTGTTCCAAAAGTTTCCACACATAAGAAAATGGGTTATAGATAATGCAGCTTTATTTACAAAATTCATGTCAAAATTGTACAATGAGGTGGTCAACACATAAAGATTATTTTGTAAAAATTATAATGAATGTTTTACAAATAAAAGTACATTCAGTTACAAATTGCCATTTTCCCCTACATTTGATGACATTTGGGATACAACTGGAGTCTAGAATGAATGGTACCTGCTACCTTATAGATGCTCAATAAATATTTGTTAAGTGCTTCAACAACAACAAAAACAATTTCTAGGACTCACTATGTAGAATTAAGTTACACCATTTTCTTTATCTTTTCTATCTTTTCATTTCCATTATGGTAAAATGAAAATAATAATAGTGTTACCTCATAAACTGTTATGGAGATTAAAAAGTCAATACTTATCAATTTCATTTTAAGTAGGAAGAGCCCAATTTGGGTTAGCTTTTGTTATTGTTGTTACCACCCCCATAGTTATTAGTTTTTTCTCAGTTAAAGGAAGACAGGCAGCTCTGGGATGAACAGGTCCCGAAAGTACATGAGACAACCCCAAGCACTTGGGGTCAATCTTGGCCTAAGCCTACACACACCTACAGCATGTGTCTTGGACCCAGTCTTCTGCCCTCCTGCTTGTCTGATTCTAAAGAGTACAGTCCATCCCTATGATTTTAGATCACTGTTTAAAATGAAAGTTACCTCAACTAACATCGCTATAATTTTGGATACCATTCTCCTGGAAACCCATCGCTCTCTCTCTAGAGTATATATCTCAACCATAGCCTACTTCATTTGCTGTTGGATTGGCCTCACCTGAGGTTGGAAGAAGCAGCTTTCATAGAGGCTGTGAATTTAGCGGTGCTGAAAGCCTCTTCTCAAAATGACCAAATCCCTAAAAATCCAAGTAAATATAGTTATCAGCTGCCCGTGATGTTTTAAATGCAAATATACCCAAAGGAGAATAAACACACATGAATATTTTCCCCTTCACACTTATTTCCTTCCTCTCACAAATGTACCCCTTGGTACAAAGTTTTGGGCTACTCCTTGGTACAAAGTTTTGAGGCATCAAGAGTGTAAAGACAATGACTGTAACCTCTGGGGGCATTAGGCATAGAACTTCATAATGAAGAAAGAGAAAAATGATTAATGAATGCCATATTAATGCTTTCTCTAAGACAGCTGCTCAGAGTGGGACAAAGAATGAAGTATCTCAGGGCACAGTGGCTCACGCCTATAATCCTAGCACTTGGAAGGCTGAGGCAGGTGGATTACCTGAGCTCATGAGTTCGAGACCAGCCTGAGCCAGAATGAGACCCCATATCTAAAAAATAACCGGGCATTGTGGGGGTCACCTGTAGTGCCAGCTACTTGGGAGGCTGAGGCAAGAAAATCACTTAATCCCAAGAGTTCGAGGTTGCTGTGAGCTATGACACCACAGAACTCTACCGAGGACACAAAGTGAGACTATCTCAAAAAAAAAAAAAAAAAGAAAGAAAGAAAGAAAGAAAAGAATGAAGTATCATCTCTTATAATGGGATGTAGGTAGAGTAGCATGAATAAAGGACACAAGACCTCCTTCCATTTGCACTGGGGATTGTGGAATAAGTAGAATGGCACTAAATAGCCAAAAATAAAGATGGTGTTACATACAGATGAAGTGGCAAGTTCAGAGCACAGAGGTGCAAAAGGTCTATGCTTTACAACAAGTTGATACTAATGGTTAGTGTGTGTGTGTGTGTGTGTGTGAGAGAGAGAGAGAGAGAGAGAGAGAGACGAGACATGAGGTGTGCCAGAGAGTCAATCCATGAACACCTCTGCAGACCACACAAAGAAGTTTGAGTTTGATCCTTAAAGGTTTGGAGACCTATTGATAAATTCTGAGATGGTCAGATTTATATCTTAAAATATCCTGGAAGCAAGTTGAATTATTAGTCCTCTTTTCTTTATTTTGCTGATAGCAATGGGTATACTGCAGCCAGCCATCAAGGGAAAGTGAAGCCCAAGAAGAAATGTCACAAGTATCAATCACACTGACCAATACCTGAGCTTGTCCTTGGGATGACAAAGGAGATATTGAAATGGAATTGGCCAGACAGACAGGAAATAGAGAAGCTGTGTGAGAGGCACTGGTATACAAATACATTTCAGGATCAATAGAGCTTCCAGAAGGGCATTCTTAATTATACTTTGGTTAGGCACAGATCAAGAAAGGAGTTCTAGGAGGACAATTTTTGTTTAACCTAAGACTTAAAGAATTTTGTTTATAACTTCTGTACCTCATTTCCGGTGACAATGGTCTTATTTCTTGATAACTGGCTAAAAGTCTTTCTGCTTTGCTAATTACATTGGTTGGTTTAGATGATTTCTGGGAAAAGAAAAAGTAAAATCACCTGTTTTTATTGTGAAATATCAAGAAAAATACCCTGGGATTTTTACAAAATGACAATATATCTTATTAGTACATGCTTCACTTGGCCATCTTCAGGAAACAGTGCTCTCGAATAAATACCAATTCATTCAGCAGGTGAACTTTTAAAACAAAATTTTTATTCACATGGAAAGTTAAAACTCTTCAGTTATTTTGAACAAGTCTTAACGCATGAATAAATTGCTTTCACACTCTTAAAGTGTATTGAGTAAGCATGGAAGAACATAGCATGAAGATTTAAATTATTCACAAAAGATTCATGGAACTGTTTACAAATGAATTACCTGTTCTAGGATTCAGTTATTCAATACCAACCTTATTAATGCTCCTATTGATACAGCCTGTACCTGTCACCAGCAAGGAAAGTATCTTCATATTTTTATAACACATTGTCCTCCAACAGTCCCGTTTGGCTAACATCCAAACCCATGCTCTGCATGTTTTATTCACAACTTAGTATCACACTCCAAGAAATTTATGTTCAGTAATGCGCTTTGGCAATAGCCAGAATAAGAGGTGAGGCTGCTCTAATCCCCAGAACTAAGACTGATAACGTAACTCAGACTCATGTGTTCCATGTTAGACCTTCAGCCTCTTTTACCATAATGTTCCAGTCCTTGCTTCCTCCACATGAAGAATTGGCTATTCCCTCCTGTGTTCTAAATGGACAAGAATTTGACACAACATTTACAATGGAAAATAGTATGTTCTTAATTATATAGGTCATTTCTGTTAGAGAAAGAAGCAGTGTTATACAATATATATAAAATATCTTATAGAAGGCAGGTCATTTAACAAATATTAGCATAATATCTGATAGTGTATGCAAATAATCATATTTTGTTTCAAATGTAAATCTGAAGCCAAAGTTGGGTTCTCACTCTTCCTAAGTGGAAATGCAAAACCTTTACCACAACATACAAAGCTACCAATTTTGCCTCCACATCCCTCACTACTCTAATATTTAATATTTTAAGTATCAAGAGATTTTTATACTCCCTCTCTATTATATTTCCTCCAGTCCCATGAGCCATCCTTCCAGAGGACCTTCATATAAGTTGTTAGCTCCACATGGAAATTTACCCTCTTCTGTATCACAGTTTCATTTGCACCTATCCATCTTCCATGTCCCCATGCGTCAAATCAAACTTCACTTTCTCAGAGGACCCTTCAATACGTGACCTCACAGTCTGGAAAGGAAATTAGGCTCTTAGTTAACTAAGGTAAAGGGCTTAGATTTTATTCTTAGGCATTTGCATCCCTGGAAGAAAGTTAAAAAGTCATGGAAAGTCATTCCATGACTGCCCTCAAGTTGAGGTGAGATGGGTCCAAGTTCATATTCAGCCTTTACCATCTGCTGTATCTTGTGGGCAAGTCATCAAGAAAACCTCTTCAAAGTCTATTCAGAATCTCTATTGAATGGTTTTCTACTATTTGTCTTATTAATATAAGGTCTGTGGATTAGGAATAAGAGTAGAGGAGGACAAATCACTTAAGATATTTGTGATTCGGGGAGACCAAGGCAGGAGGATCACTTAAATTCAGGAGTTTGAGATTAGCCCAAGCAAGATCAAGAGGCTGTTTCTACTAAAAATAGCCTGGTATGGTGGGGGATACCTGTAATCCCAGCCATTCAGGAGGTTGAGGCAGGAGGATTGCTTGAGCCTTGGAGCCTGGGCAAAAAAAAAAGGGTATTTGTGTGATTGCCTGAGAAGAATCCATGTGATTATCTTAGATAAATGAACTCTCTGCTATGTTTTTATTGTTGATATTATTGTTGGGGGGAAAAAAAGACACAAGTTGTAACTAGTGATTCCTTTTACCTGCCTACCTATTTATTTGAGCCAGCAACATTGAAAGGGTGAGAGTCAGTAATTCGCATTCCCTACTATCTGATTTGACCAAGCAGTGTTTTTAAAAAATCCATTTATATTAGAATCATCAGAAATTCTCATTCAATAAATTTAGGCCTTCCAAGCAGGCCCACGTGACCAAAAATCCCAGTTTTTACGCAGATTCCATTTCAAGAAGTGATCAGTCCTAGGTTAGAGGAAAATGTGTTTATAGATGAGGAATAGTGCAGATCTGTTCCTCACTGCAGAATGAAAACAACGGATGATTTGTCAGAGACCAGTGCTCCATCTCACAGCTAAGAGAAATAAATCCAGGAACACTTCAGGGATTCACTAACATATCGTGTTAGTATTAGCACCATCGGTCCTGGGCTCCGATGCCCTTCCCCTCAGCTGGTTCTCACTCCACTTTTCTGATTTGTCTGCATGCTGCACTTTCCCATAGAGCCTTTTACTACTTCGTAGTCTGTGAGAGTGACACAGACCTCCTCTGGCATCCTTAGAAGACCACTTTAGTGACACCTAAAGTTAGAAATACTAATAAGGATGACTCTGTATCATTTGAACGAAGAAACACATTAAAAATCTAGTACCCATTCTGTCCTATCCCAGGAGGAGAAAATCCAACATCCAATGGAGATCCAGTAGTACCTGTATTTTACAGGGAAGGAAGCAGACTGGTGTGCCTTTTCCTTTCCCTTTCTAATTCTGTGTGTCAGAGCACTACGAATTCTCCACTTGCTTAAGCCGCTTTCCATGTCTTACATAGCCATCCTAGAGTGTTTGGCAATCTGTGTTGAGCTATGGAGAGAAGATTGTTTAGAAGGAAACCCCTATGGTGTTGTTTTAGGCTGTACTGTAGTACTCATGGCAGAGTCAGTATGAGCTTCTGATTACATGCTGCAAAAGCCACAGTGTTTCCCTGACTCCCTTGTGTGCTTTCAAAATATTTCTTCAGCCTCATACTCCAAGCCAGTTACCATCACTCACAAATAAATTGGTCATATGCTTGACCTTCACTCTGTTCAAGGCTGCCTTGCTACGTTCCACAATGTTCTTGTACATACACCACGTTATGGTGAAAAGATGAGGCCAATCTCCTACTACATAATCACATAATTTAATGCTTCCTCTAAGAGAATATATAGATTCTCTACTTACCTTGTATAAAGTTCTGGGTAATGCATTTCCTATGAATTAGGTCATTTATTTCTCACAAAGCCTTGTGAGGTAAGAGGATAACACCAAGGCACAGAGAGGTGAAGAGTTTAAATGACCGTGCCAGGTTCATGGGCAGTAGCTGATGTTAATATGATTTGCTATCCTTGCCTTATATGAAAATGAATGAAACCATTCAGGAGAGATGCATTTCTTAAAACTGATCCTTGCTAACTTTTCAAATTCACCAATAACTTGCTGGATAAAACCGTTTAAGTACTAGAGTACAATATTTATCTCTGTGAAGCTCTGACCTGTTTTATTCAGTAAGAATTGTTGGTTAAGTCATAACCTCCATGGATCTAGAATAAGATGGCAAGACATGATCAAGATATCAACAAAAGAAAACAGAAAAGCTAATAAACACTAATTTTGAAACAAAAAATCAAAACTCAGTACCTTTCAGTTCTGTTACTCTTAGATTATGTTTTTCTGCTCAACTGATAAACAACAAACCTTCCTGGAATTTGTGAACTTCAGTGCTAAGAACATGACTATTTTTTTTTTCCCTAATGATCTGAACTTTTTGTCTTTCTATAAAACAGAATGGCTTCTTTTTTTTTTCTTTTAGTCATTCGTGATGTTTTTCATTATTATATTGAAATAATATAATATATTTTTTCATAATGTAATAATGAAACAATATTATTACTGAACAGCAATGCCTGGATGATATATTTGTAAAATTATAGCATCATAATATTAAAATAGTATGATAGTTGTTTAATATATATAATATTGAAAATACATTATTTTTCAATATAATAATGAAACAATATTATTACTGAACAGCAATACCTGGATGATATATTTATAACATTACCTTGTCATTGAGGTACTAATATTGATAACTCTCCATTGCCTTGTTTAGGATATGTGGTAAAATAGACAACTATTGCACAAATGATTGTCTACTATTGTTTGAATTCTGTGCTAGCTATTGGGTTTATGCAAAGAAATTGTATCCATGCTTGAAGTTAGTATTTTACCTGAATTATTAGGTTGATTTAGCTGTTGCATCAGCAATGTGTTTCAGTTTTAATATTAAAACTTAATTGGGCATTCCAAAACCATTGACAATATAAAAGTTTTCTTGCTTGTCAAAGTACCAGAGATGAGTATTTTAAAAGGTTTATTTCCATTTGGTATATAATCCAGTTTGTATTTTGAAGGTTCAAATTATAGGTGTAGTTTGAGGCATTTTTACTACTCTGTGCATTGGGAATTCTGAAAATTGTAAAACATTCTATTAGAATCGATGCATTGTATCATTACGTATTATAGATAAACTCATATACCACTAATGTGAGAGGAGTTATAAAACTGAAATAGAATAATAATTTTTTTCTGGTTTCTCTGGTGCTTTATGCACTTCATTTACTAAAACCCATAAAATGGTCAGTAAAATATTTACTGGGACTTTGAAAGTCTCTAAAGGCATAAATTAAATTTTGTAGTATCTCTAGTTTTCTATAAAGCACCTCGCTTCAGGATACAACAGTCTGGCTTTTTCTTTCTTTCCTTTTTAAACATTTTTAATACAAGGATGTGTACCTGTTAAGGTTATTCTGCTTCAGTCTAACAGTACAGAACATTTCCATTTTTTCATTGAAGCCTTAGAATTTTCAGTATAGTTTATTGATAAAATATTACAAACCATGCAGTAGCTTTGAAATTATTTTATATAAAAGTTTATAAAACTTTTACATATTTGGCTAGAACAGAGTAGTTGAGTCTACATGTTTATTTGGCCGCAGGCCTTTCTAAAACTGAGACGTCTCCAATATCTTTCCATTAGTAGATTCTCTTTTGTGCCATTATTGTACCTTTCTCCATCATATTTTACTGACTCTTCTTCCTCCTAGTCACTAAAGACCACTTTTGGTCCCTAGTCCTCTGCCTTTTGTTTTGGAGGATACATGACAAATTATTTACATAATGAAGATTTGAGGCTTAAAATGCATATGTCATGGCTTCCAGGAGAAAGGAGAAACTAAAAGAATGGCAGTGCAATCAAATAAAAACTAGTGCATTTTCAATCACTTGGTTTTCTGGCCCCAATTGGGAAATGCCTTGGAAGCACAAGGAAGTCTTTTCAATACTATTTTTTTGTTTGTTTGTTTTTTTTGTTTACGGGTGTGACTATCTACCCCATCTAAGTTGAAAGGCTGTTCCTGGCAGCTGATGCTTGAAACATGCTGTTGCCCATTTTATCTCCAATATGTATCAGTTTGATTTTATTTGGTAAACAAATAATGCATATTACTTTGAAAAATTGAATATACCTGTATTTTCAAGGTAAAATGTTTCTTTTTCTCCCTCTAACCCTATTCCCTAAATCACTACAAACATATACCTGAGCATGTGAGAGGTTAAGTTGTATTTTCTTATATTCAACAACTATCATACTACTTTAATCCAATTATTCATAAATGATCTCTTAGAAATAGTAAATTGCTAACATTTATGTATATGTTTGGTCTTCCATCCATTCCATTTGAATACAGGGTGTCCATAAAGTTCATGTGCAATTTAAAAAGTTGCACATGAACTTTATGGACACCCAGTGTTTCTTGTTATATGAGTCATAATTTTCAGAAACAATCACTTATTCCAATATGGCTTTTTCCAAGAAATCTGGCCATTCACCCCTGGTGTGGATTAGTTCTATCGATCACTTTTCTTAATCTCTTCCAGGAATTCATATGAGACGGATTCAATTAACTGACTGTTGCTAGGAGATGCATTGCTTAAAATGAGTTATTTGAGATCTGACAATTAAGTTCATGAACTCTTACTAGAAAATGTTCTACTTACCTGAATGTTGTTGAATATCACTATGGTCACCTTCAAAGTGCTCCTGTTAGGAACCTATGCACTGATGCCAGTGCCTAGTCAACCCTCAAAACAATCTTGGGTCTCTTTTTCTGGAATGGCCATTAGAGCTGTTGTATTACCCTCAATGTCCCAAATATCATCAAAATGTCCTTGTTTCAATATTTCCTTTATATTTAAGGAAAGAAAAAGTCATTGTGGGCCAGATCGGGTAAGTAGGAAGGGTGTTCCAATACAGGTATTTGTTTATTGGCTAAAAACTCCTTCATAACCAGTGCTGTGTGATCTGGTGCACTGTTGTGATGCAAGATCCATGAGTTGTTGGCAAAATGTTCAGGTCATTTCATCTAACTTTTTCAAGCATCTTTTTCAGCACTTCTAAATAGTAAATTTGGTTAACTGTTTGTCTAGTTGGTACAAATTTATAACAAACAACCCCTCTAATATAAAAAAAAAGTTAGCAACATCGTTTTAACTCTTGATTTGGACTGATCGGATTTTTTGGTTATGGAGAATTGGCTGACTTCCACTGTGTACTTTGACACTTTCTTTCAGGGTCCTATTGGTGCACCCATATTTCATCGCCAGTGATTATATGGCCCAAAACATCAGCTTGCCTCTCCAAAAGGTCTTGGCAAACTTCAACACTCTTTTGCTTTTGTCTGTTGGTGAGCTCCTTCCAGAACATTTTTGCATATACCTTTCTTATGCCAAGATATTCAGTTAAGATTTTCCTGTTTCTCGGCTCAGCGCCTGTGACTCAACAGGCTAAGGCACCAGCCAAGTACACCTGAGCTGGCCGGGTTGAATCCAGCCTGGACCCGCCAAACAACAATGACAGCTGCAACCAAAAAATGGCTCGGCATTGTGGTGGGCACCTGTAGTCCCAGCTACTTGGGAAGCTGAGGCAAGAGACTCGCTTGAGCCCAGGAATTGGAGGTTGCTGTGACCTGTGATGCCACGGCACTATGTCCAGGGTGACAGCCTGAGGCTCTGTCTCAAAGTAAAAGAAAAAAAAAGATTTTCCTGTTTCTCTATCCATGCTTACTTTGTCTGCTGTGTGTCCCACAGCTAGCCAAGGATTTTGATGCACAATTCATTGAATGTTTACAATTTTTTTTCAGTTATGCTCATTACTGTCTGTCTTGACTTCTCTTCCTCAGAGACTCTTTCTCTTCCCCAAGAAAAATGTGTAATCCATTTGTGCACTGCCATTTTCTTCTCGGTATTATCTCTATAAACTTGGACGAAAATGTACCTGGTTTCACTTCCACTCTTGCCAAAGTTAGCAAGAAATTTATGAATCTTTGTTTGTTGCTCTATTTTAAGCTCTGACATTCTCGCAATGGTACACAGAAACACACAACAGTAATGAACATCACTCAGCAAGACGTGACAACATGAACACAGCTGGGAGACCCTGAAATGCCAAGGCAGCTTACTGAGCTGTTTGGACAGTGCTGCCAATATAAGCACACAGTGTCAAGTTCATAAACTTAAGTGTCAGACCTTGCATCATGCACAACTTAGTGAAGTTTCATTGACATCACTGTTTAGTGGCATATGTTCACATAAGAGATAAGATGAAGAAAAAATAATCTTATTAAATAATTCTTATGTCAAACATATTCTGTAGGAACCAGGTTTTACCAAAATGATGTCTCATGGAATCAATACATTTCCTTTAGAACTGATCTAATTTCCTGAAAAACAGCAAAAAACAAATACAGGTTTGTTTGAGAAGTCCAGAGCAGTATAAAAAGGTATAATTCTCTTATTTTACTTATCTCATTCCCTTGGGTCAGTCCATGAGATAGCTGCTGGTTCCAAATATCCCATACTTGTCTTGTCTTTGAAGCTTTCTTACATATGTTGCTTTGCTTATAGTGCCCTTCTACATAATCTGTCTCCTGGAAACTGCACGAATCATGTAATCCTTTAGAATATAAAATAGATTTTACATTGTTTGGGAAAATATCTTTACTTCCTACACCCTGACTTTGAAATAGAAATAAGTACCTCTCTTCTTTGTGTCCATGGCATTTGTGGTTACATTTAAAATAACACATATAATGATGTAAATGGGACCTACTTGATTTGCTTTGTTTCCTGTGCTATACTTGTATGAACCTTGATGGCAGTAAATCTGTTATTCACTTATCTATCTGCAATTTCTTGAGCATATTTGCTGAATCAAAAATTACATTGACAGATATATAAATTAAACACAATATATAAATATGCTTTGTTGCTGTACTTGATCTAAAATGGCATTCCTTTATAATCAGAATAGGTCAGGAAAAATTCCTCAGGACTTTGATAAATTTAAAGTAAACAATACATATTATGAGACATAATCTGATTTATTTATTTTTTTCAGACAGAGCCTCATTTTGTTGCCTTTATAGTGAAATGGCATCATAGCTCACAGCAACCTCAAACTCCTGGGATCAAGCAAGCGCTTGCCATAATGCCAGGCTATTTTTAGAGATAGGATCTTGCTCTTGCTCAGGCTGGTCTCAAATTCCTGAGTTCAAAGCCATCCACCTGCCTTGGCCTCCCAGAGTTCAAGGATGGCAGGCATGAGCCACTGTGCCTGACCAGAATAATCCAAATTTTTAAATTACCAGATATATCTCTCTGTATTTATTGTTAGGCAAAAAAGCTAATTAGAAACTGTAGCAGGGAAAAAAGGTGTGGATCTTCAGAAAAATGTGCTGGCAATTGTTATTGTAAAACTGTTACTTAAACATATTTTCAAATGGCACTTCTTTAAGCTATGTTGAAAGAACATTATTCAAGAGTCAGAGCCAGGAAAATTAGAAGTAGTCACACATACATTCAACTGGAAGTGATTTTTAACACCAAGATTAATTTGACAAAAACCTTCTAGTATACACTTTAAACCTAGTTCTGTAGGTCTTTATATCCATTACCTCTTAATAATGCTCTCTGTATTCTGACAAGAAATGCTACGTACAAATCACCCCAGATTCTAGTTTTAAAATAAATAAGCATCCATTTTGTTCATTCCTGTGGGGTTTGGCTAGGCTTAATGGGGATCCCTCATTTTCCTCTCATCCCCTCTGCCCCCAGATAAACTGAAAATATTCTTAAAGGAAGTTACCCTGCTAGATGCCATTAAAGACATTCTGGATTCATGGGAGGAAATCAAAATATCAGCATTATCAGAAGTGTAGAAGAAGTTGATTCTAACCCTTAGGAATGACTTTGAGGGGTTCAAGACTACCCATGGAAGAAGGGCAGCTGTGGTTGGTGAGACTTCTGTGATGATTCTGTCTGGGCTCTTTCTACTTGGGGGAAGTTGATTGGCTGGTGGGTGTTCTAAGTGTCTGTGCTGGAGAAACCAGACTGTCACCCATGTGTCTGCATTGATAGTAGGCTACCCCAGATATGTTATCATGATAAATGCAGAGGAGAAAAAATGAAGCAGACACGTGTCAACACTTTGAGAGTTTTCTTTTAGTCGCAACTGCTACAATCTCATTGTTCCAAGCAAGTAATATGACTACAATCAGAAACAAGGGCAGGGTTGTAGACTATTTCTTGAAGGAAGAAGCTATAAAATTGTACTGCAAACATGTGGAAGGGTAAGAGTCAGAATCATTAGACTCCGATTAGATTCGATGTACTATGATTATTTAAGTCCCATCTTATGCACAATATGCACACTTATCTCAGCATCTCAAATTTCACCTAATCCCATAACTAGACTCAAAATCCAAGATCTCCTGATCCACAAAAGGTACAAATAGTGATCCTCCTGATTTAGGGATGATAAACAAAAAGGCAAGGTATCTGTACCCCCTATGTTCTATACACACATACACACACACCCCTACTCAGGCACAGTATAAGACAATTCTCAAACAGAAATAGGATAATTGCAATAAACATTCCCATTCTCCAAAAGAAGAAAAAAGAAGTGATGAAAAATTGCTATTTGGTAGTGCCCATAGCTCAGTTGGTAGGGCACCAGCCACATACACACAGGCTGGCAGGTTTGAATCCAGCCTGGGCCAGCTCAACAACAATGACAACTGCAACAACAACAACAAAATAGCTGGGCATTGTGGCGGGTGCCTATAGTCCCAGGTACTTGGGAGGCTGAGGCCAGAGAATCGTTTAAGGCTGAGAGTTTGAAGTTGCTGTGAGTGTGATGCCACAGCACTCTACCAAGGGTGACATAGTGAGACTCTGCCTCAAAAAAAAAAAAAAAAGAAAGAAAGAAAAGAAGGAAGGAAGGAAGGAAGGAAGGAAGGAAGAAATAAAAGTTATTATTTATAATTGTGAAATTCTGCTGAGCAAACGTAGTCAAGTTCTCCCACTCTGGATAGGATTTTCCTGATCAGCCCCCAGTTCTGTAACCTACCAGTGGTTCACAGTTCATTGTTTGCCACATCCATTGTCTCTACATTTGGGACATCCTTCTTTGTCCATGTCATTATGGAATAAATGATTGTGCCTCCCTCCAAGTCATATATTAAAGTCATAACCCCCAAGAGGATAATGTTTTGGAAGTGGGACTTTTGGATGATAATTAGGTTCAGATGAGGTCATGAGGATAAGGCCCCTTTATAGCATTAGTGTTCCTATTTTTAAAAAAAGTGAAGAAAGAATAGAGCACTCCCACTCACTTTCTATTTTTCTCTTTCTCACTTTCTTGTCAGAATACAGAGAGCAGGCAAGCATCTGAAAGCAAGGAAGAGAGCTACTTTCACCTTGATCTTGGACTTCCCAGCCTCTAGAACTATGAGAAATAAAAGCCTGTTGTTGAAGCCGCCTAGTCTTTGTGTGGTGTTTTATTCCATAGGCTGTGCATAGCTGCCTGATTAGTACATTCCATTACCTTCTGTGACTACATTTGAGGAGGAGGTTGGGAAATGCATTCTTTGAACAACATTTCTAGTCCATTTTTTTAACCAGAATATCATTGAGACTCCAGAGACCTTTTCACATTTTCAGTATGTTTTGCCTGTTTTCATCCAGGCTAGGGTAGGTCTTGTTGACATCAGAACTTTGTATATGTCTTCTGGATCTGAGTCAATTTCATACTAATGCTAATGTTTTCCACACTGGCCTTTCATACTCACTTGTACATTGCTATTTTAGGTATGCTCATAGGTCCCTAGAAACTCTTACTTCCAACTGAGAGATCCTTTAGGCATTGTCTTCATTCCAGCAAGGATCTCACAGCCACACCATTGATTTTGTTTGTGATCCCTGAGGGAGGCATCATCTTTTGAGACTTTGACCATAGAAAAAAGCTGGTAACGAGAAAGTTTTATTTTTTAATGACAGTAAGTTCAGGCCTTGTATATGTAATTTTGATTATTTTCTGTGTTCTTTTCTTTCTTATATTTTGTCACACACAGTAAAAGTTAGATGCACTTTCAGCATTACTGGCTTGTGAATATCCTTGATCAAATCCAAAAATTTTGTGGTTATGTTTTTATCTTCTGTTATCATCAGCAAAAGTGTGCCAAATATATTTCTACCACCATGGGTCACTGTATTTCCTGTCCTTGTATCAGTTTCCTCATTACCCTTAAATGACTAAAAGAGCTTTCTTGCCATCTGGTTCCAAAATTAATACCACTTATTTGGATTTTCAACTGTAGCTAGTTCTCACTGTTAGAATCCGTGTATATACTAATTATCTTTGTCACAGTGTTACTGATTACCAACTATCCCAAAACTCAGTAGTATTATAAAACATAAATAAATGCTTAAGTCATAAGCTTGCAATTTCTTTTAGCTACCAAGTGTGTTGTTTTATCAGTGTATTTAATGGCTGTTGTTTTTGGTCTTGGCAGGATTATCTTATACACACAAGGTCAACTAAAGGTCAGCTAAATCACTGCTACTCTTTGTTGGGATTTCTCACATATTTGGAGGTGAGATGAATGTTGGATGATCTAGGATGGCTTCGGTAAAGACAAATGAAATGCCTTGCCTCTGCTCTGGTATTTTATCATCCAGCAGGTTAGACTAGGAATAGTCTTAAGGTGGAGATGCGGGAATAAGAATAGAATGAATTATGCAACTATGTTTCCAAGCCTCAGCAGTGTTGTCACTGTCAACATCCTATCGGCCAAAGAATGCCAAATGACAAAATCAAATAACAAAATTTGGAACCAAGCAGCCTGTAAATGGATTTCACCTCTTAATGGGAGGAGATTCAAAGTTACATTGCAAAGAGAGTAGATGTAGCAAAAGATAGAAATCTGAGTCATTCCTGGTGGATTAAGCCACAGTTTTATTCCTCTATTTTCCTAGATTGAGCTAGTTAGACTAGGATGGGAGGATGGTTTCTTTCCTAAAGTAAGTGCACTCACTGTATCTGTTAGAAGAATCAAACTAAAGCGACTTGAACAAGAGTGAAGTACATGTATCACTTAGAATTGAGGAGAATTCCTAGGATAAAATAACCTTAAGAAATAACTTTGATGCTTCATCAGTTTTCTCAGGAATCTATCTTTTTTTCTTTTTTTTTTTTTTCTTCTACATGTCTCTGAAACCACTGGCAATGTTTGTCAAAATATCAAATATCTGACAACTGGCGTGATATGTTTCCCATTCACATCTGATAAAAGAAAGAGTTCTTCCAAAACAACTTTCAAAGCAGGAGAATGGGATATATATAAAGTGCTCTGATTTGTCCTATGATCACTCCTAATTTCAGCCAGGAATATGTCCCAACTATATCCTTCCTTAGAAGCTTAGAGCCAACTTTTTCCATAGCTTAATGTGAAGAGAAAGAATTCTAAATTGAATGAAGAGGAAAAGAAGTAGCAAATGTAGAGTGACTAACTAGCATATGTCCACTGCAATTTATACAGCAAAGTATCAATAGTAAATTTCCTCATTCTTCACCGAGAAAAGTTCTTGGAATACATTTTTCCACCACAGTTGGGATTTGGTTAAGTGTTGATTTATTTTTCACAAGCTTAATAGTTTATTTATTTATTTGCTTTTTTAGAGACAGAGTCTCACTTTATCACCCTTGGTAGAGTGCTGTGGCATCACAGCTCACAGCAACCTCCAATTCCTGGGCTTAGGCAATTCTCTTGTGTCAGCCTTCCGAGTATCTAGTTAATAGTTTATTGTTTTATGTTTTGCTGTTTTGACCAGGGCTGGCGCCCTACTGACTGAGCCACAGGCGCCACCCCAAGCTTACTAGTGTATTAGTTCTCAAGCAATATACAAATCTGAGAATGTTGATAATCTGTGTTGTATGAATGCTAAGAAGTTCAGTTAATCTTAGCCAGAGTGAATTTATTACTCTTTCTTTGCTTTACTGCATATTCTGTTAGTGTGTATGTGTGTGTGTGGTTATACATACATTTTTATGTTTGTATAACAGAGTATTTAATCATAGGAATCTCCTGGAAAGTACTTAGTTAAAATGCAGATTACTAGATCAAATCAATACTACATAGCTGGAAACTCTGAAGATAGAGATATGGGAATAATTATTAAAAAATGTTTTTTTAATAATTATTCTAAAGAGAGTCTTGTCAACCCAAAGCTTTAGAATCACTGATTTTGTGATTTATTTAATAGGAAGTAGGAATGGTTTGTTCAGCACTTTGGAGGATGTGCCTTAGCTGGATGAGAAGACCCCATTCTTTCCTTATATAAATAGAGAACTTTTATTTTATCTCATTAAATTTTTTTTTTCCTTCTACACATCTTTAAAAATGTTGCTAAGAAAACATTTTTCTTGAACATAGCTCTGCCTTTTTTTTTTTCCTAATCCATAATGCTTTTTACGGCTATGGAGAACAATTATAGTAAACTCCTCCTTCCACTGCAAATCATTTATGAAAGCTGCTTAAGTACTGTCAAGTGCAGATTTATAGGTTGCTAAGTCATTTGCTGTGGTTTCTGTAAAACCTAGGACAGATTCGACCGTATCCGATTGTTACAGTATTTCAAACAGCAAATTGCTTTATATATTTTGTGACAGGATATCTTCATGATTTGTCAAACAACTTAAGAGTTTTCTTATTTTTATAATGTCTGCATTTATTTATATGTCACTCATTGTTCTGAATAAATCTGCTCATAACAATATAAAATGATATTTTGTATTCACCATGTATTATAGGGCATATACTTCCCTTTTGTAAATATATCAATTACATACAAACATGTACACACTCACAGATTTACACACAGCACATGAAGAAGCTCTCATATGGACATATTTTGAACAAAATATGGAAGAGTGACAACTATTATGTCAAGTGTGCTAGCAAGGTATGTCCTTTTTCCTTTTTGTTCCCCTCTCAAGTAGCAATAATACTCATCTTTACTATATAATTTGATTTTTGTTAAGAAAAATTTTCTACTTGCTCTCCTCGTATTCCCATAAATTGTATAAATTTATCTTCTTTTTGTAGATTAAAAAACTAAGAAGATAAGCAACTTTCCTGGACCAAAGAGCCAGTAATTTACAATAATTATTTTATGTTAGAAGAGATTCAGAAAATTTTCTAGAACCCAACAGAGAATTCCCTGACACCATCCTCTCTGTTAACTTTACTGTAGCGCATTTGTCACAACTAATAAATGAATAATGATGGATTATTATTATTCAGTGCTTGTACTTTATTTGTATTTCTCTAGTTTTTATTTCATGTTCTTTTGGGGTTGCAGAATCCAGTTCTTTGGTTCCTAGAAGTAGAGTCCTTAGATTCATCTAAACTTGTGTCAGTTTCTCAGATTTTCCTTGTTTTGGGTGGTTTTACAACTTTCAGAGTACTGGCCGGATATTTGGTGGAATCATCTTCAATTAAAATGTCCCCGATGTTTCTTCCAGGATTACTGGGGTTACAGATTACTGGGCAGATGGCCACAAAGTACCATTCTATTTATATCACATCAAGAAACATATATGGAAACATTAAGCCAAACATGGATTTATGTTGATGTCTCACGTTTTCTTCTATAATAATATATTCAGTTTATTCTAGCATTTTCAGCTTGCTTATGCTTAATCTCCCATTTCATTGGCTCCAACTATATGTCATTCCTTTACTTATTTGTTCAATCCCAGCACACATGCACACTGGTTTCAGAATTATTCCCCATGGGAAGACATTTCAGAGATCTTCCTTTGTGAAACTTTACCAATTATAGTGCTTATGCATTCTTTCTCTTATCTTTAGTCCTATGGCCTCCACTCATTCTTTTCCTAAATCATTTAGGTTAACTCCTTTTCTCTCAATCCCTTTAGTAAGGTATACCATACATTTTTAATAGAGTTAAATGATTTTGCCAAAGTTTGCATTCCATCCTAAAATCCTCCAATCTCCTAAATAATTTTTTAAAAGTTACTATACATTATAGTTCACTCTCTGCTCTATAATGTCAAATCTGCTACAATTGTATCATAGAAAAGTATTTGACTTCCCTAAAATTATGCCCCGTGTTTCACCTGTTCAACCATCACCAACGTCCTAGATACCATTTATCTGTTCTTTTTCTGTCATTTTTCCTCTTTGATAACTTCATACAATGGATACATAAGAGTATGTAACTTTTTTTTTTTTGCTTGTACGAAAGGTCTTTATTGGTGGGGAAGCTGCAGAGCAGCATTAAGGAGGAGGGGGGTGGGAGAGAGAGGGCAGAGAGAGAGAGAGAGAAGACACGCGGGGGGACGGGGGGAGAGGAGGAGGAGAGGAGAAGTGAAGAGAGAGCAAGAGTATGTAACTTTTCCCAGTTAGCTTCTTTCTCTTAACAATGTACACTTATGATCCATCCATGCTGTTGCATGGCTGATAGTTCATCTCTTTTTGACACTGAATAGTATTTTGCTATATGAATGCACCCCAGGCTGCTTATCCACTCACCTACTGAAGCACTTCTTTGTTGCCCCCAGTTCTCTTGTAATTATGGATAATGCTTGCATAAACACTGTGTGCAGGGTTTTATGTTGACAGTGTTCAAATGATTTGGATAAGTATCTGGAAGCATGATTACTGGATAGTTTGGTAAGACAATGTTTAGCTTCATAGAAACACTGCCACTCTGAAAGTGGCTGGACCATTTTCCATTACAACCAGCACAAATGAGAGCCATTGTTGTTTTGCGTCCTTGCCAACAATTAGTATTATCCATTTCAGTTTGTTCTTTTTGCTTTGTTTTATTTGGTTTCATTTTTCAAATGAAATGTACTTTTGTTGAAGATACATAAATGGCAAATGAGCATTTGAAAAGATGTTCAAATAATTACAATGTGTAAGAGTGAACATCTTTTCAAATGCTCATTGCCATTTATGTATATTTCTTCTGTGAGGTGTTTCTTCAGATTTTTTGGCCCCTTTAAAATTGTGTTGCTTTCTTATGAGTTTAAAGAATGCAGTGTATATTCTTGATTCAAATTTTTTACTAGATATGCCATTTGAAATTGTTTTCTGCAAGTATAAGGATTGTGTATTTTTGATGTATATTATGATATTTGTTCTGGTTTATTTTTTCTTCTCTTTTCATATGGATGTTTCATTTTCTCTACAATTATATGTAGATTTTTTTTCATTACGTTTTTTTATGCCTTTATCAAAGATTGGTTCATTATATTTGCAGGGAAAATTTCCTGGATATTCTACTCTGTTCTGTTTATCAACATGTCTATATTTGTGACAATGTCATGAAGTCTTGTTAAGACTGGCATTGTAGTAGGTCCAAACATTAGGTAATATGAATACTCTAACTGTGACCATCCATTTCAGAACTTTGCTGGCTATTCTAGATCCTTTGCTTTTGATTATCAATTTTAGAACCAGTTTATCAATATCTACAAATAACTTGCTAAGAATTTGACAAGGATTGTTGAATCTTTAGATAAAGTTAGAAAGAATTGGCATTTTAACAAAATTGTTTTTCAGTCCATGAACATGCAATATTTTTCCATTTAATTAAACCATTATTGACTTCATTCTATGATTTTTTTTCTTTATATATATCAGACACCTATGTTCTTAGGTTTATAACTAAGTCTTTAATTTTTTGTGCGGTGCAATTTTAAATGGCATATGTATTTTAATTAAAATTCTTTCCTGCAGGTATACAGGAAAGGAACTGACTTTTGAATATTGATCTTCTGTCTTATGACTTCTATACACACTAATTCCAGGATTTATTTCTGTTTTTGTTAATAGATTTCTTTATCATCTCTATATATTTTATTTGCTAATAAAAAGGGCTTAAACATCTTTATCTACAAGTAGTATGCCTTTAATTTCTTTCTTTTCTCATTGTATTAGCTAGAACTTCCAGAAAAATAATGAAAATGAGTGGCAAGAGAAACCACTTTTGTCTATTCCTTATCTTAGAGGGAAATGTTCACTCTCTCATCATAAGGTAGGATATTGTGTTGCTTTCTTATGAGTTTAAAGAATGCAGTGTATATTCTTGATTCAAATCTTTTACTAGATATGCCATTTGAAAATATTTTCTGCAAGTATAAGGACTGTGTATTTTTGGTGTGTATTATGAGGTTTGTTCTGGTTTACTTTTTCTTAATATATTAACAGAGTCTGTAGAAGATTGAGAACCAGGCTTATAGCAGCAGCCACTGGCTCTTGAAGAAGGCATTAGAAGTGAGACAATCTCCTACCTGGCATGGAGATGTTTTGCAGCCTAGAGACAAGCCCTCAAGCAGCTGCATGTGTTAAGAAGATAAGATTGGTAGCTCATTAGCAAGCAAGTGTTATGCTTTGTAACATTCGTAAGGCAACAGTTTGGAAGTTGAGCCCTGGTGGAAAGAGCACTTAGCAACCATGAAACATGTGATCCTAGCACATGGGCCTCTACTTCTGTGGTTTGAGACTTCAATAAAAGGCAAAGAGAGAGGTTTCTTAGGCCCCTCAGAGAACAGACAGGAAGCCCACCTCTTGCAAGCATGTACCTTCAATCCATGTCCTGGATGTTTTTATTTGCGTGGTGACGGATGCCACAACAAGCACCGACAAATGATGTAGTCGGCAGGATATACTATAATCTGGACCAGGTCATGGACTGAAAGGGGAAATTACACTCAGAGTAATTGAAACCATTGACAAATGGCAAGAGAGAGTTTCAGCCAAAGGGGGAGCAGCACTTGGGTTAAGTGTGACCTTTGG
Organism: Perodicticus potto; assembly: GCA_963574655.1. NCBI lineage: Eukaryota > Metazoa > Chordata > Mammalia > Primates > Lorisidae > Perodicticus > Perodicticus potto. Next base: position 25,179 of record CAUYRH010116284.1, read on the forward strand.
TCTCTTTCAGCCAATGGGGGAACTGTGATTGGGTTAAGCATGACCTTTGATCTCTTTTAGCCAAAGAGGGAGGCATGCTCAAAGTAAGTGGGACCTTTGGCAAACAGCAAGAAAGGAAAAAAACACACAAAAAGGGGGAGCTCCGCTCAAAGTAAGCAGGACCTTTTGGCAAACAGCAGTGTGTATGTGGAGACATTTTGTTCATCTCAGTGATGTGTCTGTGTTTGTTTGTCTGTTCAATTGTGAGAGCTCGTTCTGTAAATCAAAGGAATTCCTATGAAGCAGTGAAACCTTTTGTCAAACAGTAAAAAAAAAAAAAAAGAAAGAAAGCAAGCAAGGAGGAGAAGCACTGCTCAGAATAAGCAGGACCTTTGGCAAATGACAAAAAAAGAGTGTTTAATTTCACTAACAGAAATTAACAGTAACTTAAAGGAAAGAGCCTGAGGCACAAAATATAATTTAAAGAGTTTATTTGAGCCAAAGTATGAACAACTGCCTAAAATAATCAGGATTCAGATTAAATAGTCAGAAGACTGGTTAAATAACCTCACAGTTCAAATCACTAAATGCCATAATTGTGGGAAGCTAGGGCATGTGAGAAAAGAGGGTTGGAAAAGGAATAGCAATTAGAATATCAATGAGAAAGGCTATCTCTCATTTAGTAATCAAAAGAACAAGGAGAATGTAAACCCCCAGGGGTATGCCTCAGGGGTAAAAAGGAGTTCCACCGGGCAATTCAATGCTGCTTTCAGGTTGATAGGAATGGAGCACCTTCCAAGCAGAAAAACTATCAGTCAGGCCCAACCTGGGGCCCATGGGCAAAAAATGTGAGTATGGGGATTCAAACAACCTATTTCCTATGGAAACCCTATTATGTCTGAATGGGAACCTGATACTATGCCAACCTAGTAATATACTACAAAGGGGTCAAGATTTTGTTTATATCATTATAGAACATCAAGAGAGGCAGTGGCTGTCTGCCTGCTGGATCAAGCCTCGGCATGCGCAAGAAATCTCGCCAGTCTTAAGGATTTTCTAAGTAACATCTAATTATGTGTCTGTAAACGTTGATTTACTAATTAGTTGATGGATAGCAAAACACATCTGTGACTAATGTTGCTTGTTTATGTACTCTTTTGCAGTAGTTTGGCTTAGCATGTCAGTCTTATGCTAAACATAATTTGAGGTGGATATAATTTAAACAGAATACGGGACTTAAGATACTAAGAAGTTAAAAGTTTCTAGCATAACTGTCTTGAGTACATTAAAAATGTTTTGGGGGTGGCTCCTGTGGCTCAAAGGAGTAAGGTGCTGGCCCCATATACAGGGGGTGTTCAAACCCGGCCCCAGCCAAAAACTTCAAAAAAAAAAAATGTTTTCGGATTTATAGGATGTGTCAGCCTCAGCCAAAAACTGCAAAAAAAAAAAAAAAATGTTTTTGGATTTATAGGATGTGTCAGCCTCTAGGTACTGACTAGGATATTAAAAGGACAATTAGAAAACATCAAGACCAACTCTAGATCTGTATATTTGGCAAATTAGAGAAAAGAAATTCCTTATAAGATACAAACCTCCAAAGTGCATTTCAAAGAGACCATTATTTTAATTCACTGTGAAATATGGACCAACCTTCTCTGAGGAACCTCTAACTGCCCACCCATATCATTGTCCAGTTTCAGCAGGAAGTAGCTTGGAGTGGTCAGCATCCTTTTTCCCGATGGCAGTTGGAGCTTTGATTCAGAGAGGAAGGATTGATACAAGATTCCACCCTGTAGGGAATGCCCCATTATCTAGGCCTGGTTGAGCTCAGCATGCATGCACTAGGCTCTAACAAGATCAGGAACAAAAGTAGCCAGCTTTTGAGATGGTTGATATGTGAGCTAAATCCACACCAGCAAACTTCTTGTTCCTGGCCATAATTGGGTTGACATCAGCAAAGGTGAGAAAATTTCATTTGTTGAACCTATATGGAAGCGATCACCAGTCCTCTCACCCTTAAGAGTGTAATCTGTCACAAGAATTGAAATTAGAAACACCATCAACTGTGTGGCTACTCCTTCTCCTTTCTCTTCTGTGAGGACCCTCACTGATTTTGTTGGAATAACTTTGTTAATTATTTTGTGCTTTTTGTTCTTCTACTTAGCAGTAAGGAGAGCTACTCAATAAGAACAACAGACAACTGCAACTCCCTTACCCCGTACAATAATATCTTAAATGAACAAAGGGGAACATGTAGTAGACTGAGCACCAGGCTTATAGAAGCAGCCACTGGCTCTTACAGAAGTCACTGGAGTGAGACAATATCCTAGCTGGCACGTAGATGTTTTGCAGCCTGGAGACAAGACCTCAAGCAGCCTTATGCCTTAATGAGATAAGATCAGTAGTAGGGCCATAGGTTGGGAGTCGATCCCCGGCGGAAAGAGCACTTACAACCATTAAACACGTGATCCTAGCATGTGGGCGCCCACTTCTGTGGTTTGAGGCTTCAATAAAAGGCCAGGAGAGAGGTTTCTCAGTGCTCTGGGAGAATAGATAGGAAGCCCACCTCTTTCAGGTATGTACCTTCAGTCTGTGTCCCAGCTGTTTTTATTTGTGCAGTGACAGGGTGCCACAGCAGACACCAACAAGAGTCCTCTTTTATTACTAGTTTACTTTGAGTTTTTTGTTTATCATGAATAAGTGGTGAACCTTTTTATATGCTTTACACATTTGTTAGTGCGATCATGTGTATTCCTTTCTTTCATTTTTGCATGCAGATGTTATACACATATGATACAATTTCATACTTTAGATGTATAAACTACATCTAACTGTATATTCAGTGGGATTTTTTGGTATATTTACAGAAATATGCAAGACATTATTAATTCCAAAACATTTTTAATACATACCTCAAGAAGAAACCTCTCACCCATTAGTAGTTATCCATACCCTTGTCTCAGTTTCTGGTAATGGCTAATGTGCATTCTGTGTCTGTAGATTTACAAATCTAAGACGTTTTATATAAATGTGGTGTTTATGTCTTGCTTCTTTCATTTAGCTTAATGTTTGTAAGTTTTATCCATGAACTTGCACTCAAGTTACATTCATCATGAGGATATGGTTTATACTCAGCAGTTCAATTAGTTGATGTTCATCTTAGCTACCAAAAACTCATTAATTTAAAAACAGCTCACATGTTACAATTGGTTCTATGAACCTATTAATTTTGTTAGTACATCACAGAATATTCCAAGGAAGTTAAATGACATAATTGATGGCAGACAAGTAGAGCAAGTGCACAAAATTAGATGCATATTTTTCACAGCAGAATCCTGACGAAAGAACAATTAAACCCGATGTTTGGCTAGAATATCAGACCATATATGTCCAAAGGCATTGGAGTTTTTCCCAATTTTCTGACACTTTTTAAATGTCATCTTCCTTAGGAAATCATAGTCAAGTTCAAAAGGATGGGATTAAAAACAAAAAAAAAATTATTTAGTTTAAAAAAATAACACATGTCATGGTTTTACAATTGAGTGTGAGAACTTGCCACCTTGTGCTTATATTGGCAGCATTGCACAAACAACTCTGTAAGGTTTCATCTTCTTGGTATATCAGTGTCCCACAGCTGTATTCATGTTGCCATGTGGCAATGTTTTGCTGAGTGGCATTCATTATTGTTGTGTGCTTTTGTGTACCATCAGAATGTCAGGGTTTAAATTAGAACAGTGAAAAATACATTCATACATTTCTTATTAAACTTGGCAAAAGTGGAAGTGAAATCGGGGACATGTTAGTCCAAGTCCATATGGAGATGAAGAAAATGGCAGTGTACAAATGAATTAAATATTTACGTGAGGGGAAAGAAAGTGTCATTGATGAAGGACAGCCAGTAATGATCGGAACTGAAGAGAATACTGTAAAAATTCATCAAAGGGTGTGTCAAAATCGTCAGCTGACTGTAGGAAGCATAGCAGACCAAGTTAACATAACATAAAAACAATTAGGAAAATCTTAACTGAAAATCTTGGCATGAAAAGGTGTGGCTCTTCCATCATAAAAGTGCACCAGTTCTCATGGTACTATCTGCGAGAGAAGTTTTACCCAGTAAACAAATAACTGTATTGGTACACCCTCCTTACTCATCTGATCTGGGTTCCCAATGACTTTGTCTTTACCTGTGGATAAAGAAGAATAAAGGAGGATATTGAAAGAAAGACCTTCTGATGACATTCAGGACAGTAAGAATAATAAGATGACAGCTCTAATGACCATTCTAGAATAAAGAGTTCCAAAACTGCTTTGGCAGATAGACTAGGTGCTAGGTTCAGTGCATGGCTTCCCAAGGGGAGGACTTCAAAGTTGACCATAGTGATATTCAGCAGTGAGATATGTAGCACTTTTTCCAGGATGAGTTCATGAACTTAATTGTCATAACTCTGAGATTTACACACACACACACACACACATATATATACACACATACATACATATACACAATTAGTTCAGGAAAAGGTGTGGTGACCAAATCAGGAATTGCATTAGTGTCTCCCTTGAAGATATAAATGCATCACAACCTGGATTAGGCTAGTAGACTTTGTTTTGGAGGAAAAACAAAACTCAGTGGATCTGAAAAAGTACATTACATCATCTTTTGTCTGTTGTCATTATAAATTTTTTATTAAGAATCCACCATTTGAAAACTCTTTACAATGTTTGCTGTATAATTTGCTTTGATATAAATCCAAATATGTATATAAATACATATAGTTTCTATAAAATTTTAATATATTTGGCATGTTATTGACAGTTCTAAGAAAGCAGAGCTTAATTCTCCAACTTTTCATGATAAAAGCTAAAAACAAGACCCAAAAAACAAAAATGTAAGCGTAAGGAATATTCCCCTTGAACCTAGAAATTAGGATTTGAGTTGTTTTCATTATTAAAATATGTCAACATTCCAATTGTGTGTCTTTATAGAGACCAAATGCCATGTTATACACCATATATTTGAAATAACTTTCATGAATTAAACATCCTTTAGATTATTCTTCTTTTATATATTCTGGCCCAACTCAGTAGCTTAAAGTAAAAGTTTGCTTTTGTTTAAACTCCCAATTTGCTGGCATAAAAGTTGACAATATCTCCAGAATTGTGATGTCAACAGACTTCAGTAAGTCCATGAACAAGGAAGATCTTTCCTGCTGTTCTCATTGACAGCTTAAATTAATAAATGGTAATGATCAAACTCATGTTTGAGATTCCAGGATTCTCTCAGCCTAAAATCTCTGACAGATTCTGCTGAAGAATTTTGTTTTTACCTCTATCATTCATTTATGCTAATCTAGGTAAGTAAAAAGTTACTCAAAAAATTGCCCAACCCAAAGTTCTTTTTGGTCTTTACTTTCAGGAAACTCTCAAAAATAGTCAACACAGCCCACCACACTTTACTTCTTAAAACATGCTTTTTCTCTTTTCTTTTTAATTTCAGGGGGACTAAAAGAAACAAACCTGAGCATCCTCATTCCATTTCATCAATCACACTACCTACTCAAAATAAATATTTTTTAGGAGTTTATTATTGCTGCTATCTATCACTTTACTGTAAGACTACAACACAATTGGTTCATTCAGGTTCGTTTTGTATGAATAGCATGACTAAGGACATCTGTGTACATTGCAGGACAGAACACATACATGTATTTCTAGTATATATATACTTATAGGAGAAACTAAAGAAGTGCTTTGCATATATTTACTTCTTTTTTCAGAGACAAGTCTTACTCTGTCACCCTGGGTAGAATGCTGTGGCATCATCATAACTCACAGCAACCTCAAACTCTTGGGCTCGAACAATCCTCTTGCCTCAGCCTCCCCAGTACCAGGATTACAGGTTTCCACCATAATGCCTAGATAATTTTTCTATTTTTAGTAGAGACAGTGTCTCACTTTTGCTAGGGTAGTCTCAAACTCCTGAACACAAGCAGTCCCTACTTTGGCCTTCCAGAGTGCTAGGATTAGCCACCGCACACCCCATGTATTTACTTTAGTAAATATTATCAAAGAATTTTCCAGATTGCTCAAATTCATTACCTCAACATTGCATAAGAAATCTGTTTCCTCTCATCTTTGCTAAAGTTTTCTACTGTTATTATTTGTAATTTCCAGCATTCTATTGCTTACGAGAGGGTTTATCATTTACATTTGTATTTCAATGATTTCAAAAGACAATGAAACCAACACCTTCCCATATTTTTTTTGCCATTGGGTATTTTCTGAGGCCCATATATAAGACTTTTCTCCCTTTCTTTTGAGCTGTTTGCCTTTTTTGTGTAGATTTTAAAAGTATACAAGGAAATTGTTTAAAAGAGAATGCTACTTTTTCCCTATCTTCTCAGGACGTGATTGTTTCTTGTAAACTTCATTTCCTACTTAAAATTTTGTGTCAGTTTATCAGTGATGTACACTGGGCCTAAAATTACTTTGTGAAGCTTGAATGAATTTGACTTTACCAGAAGCTAATACTATTCAAGGGTTTTTTTTTTTTTTAATTTTTTTTCTTATATTATTATTAGTAAATTTTGATTTTGTAAGTATTCATAATTTTATTTAAATTTTCATTGCTTTAATATTTTTCATAACGCACTATTATCTCTTCAATAACCATAGTACATATTTCTATTTTTTCATTCTGTTAACCACTTTTTCCCTTATTCAGGTATAATAAAAGTTTATTACTTTTATTTGTCTTTTTGGAAAGAATCAATTTTTTGTTAAATTTTATATTATACTATCTATTTAGTTTTTGTTATTTTACAAATTTCTTCCCTTATCTTTATTGACATTAATAATTTATTATTTTATAAATTAATTTACCATTAATTTTCTATATTGCTATAATAAATAGCTGAGGTTTTGATTTAAATTTTTTTTTTTTTTTTTACATATGCTTATATGCTTTTAGTCCTACACAATTTTTTTCCCTGAAACATGACTTCATCTGCATTGGACATATTTTATGGTATATTTATTATCACTCATTTATAAATAGTTTTCATTTTTATTGAGTTTTCAATTTTGTCTCATGGATTATTGCAAAGAATATTCATTAATGTTCATTAACTCTAGCCTCTGACTGTTAGCATTATTGGTGTGCTTTTTAGAACAGTATTTTTGTTTTATTTTGTTTCTTTTGATCATCTTTTAAAGTTTTCTTTCTTTTTTTTTTCAGCTAAGCATATGTTTTTGATTCCATAAAAAATAAATATTACATGCTACTTGCTAAAGGATCTCCCCACTTGGCAGAAAGAGCCTAAATCGCTTTATTATTCTCAGACTCGAATATACACAGCTTACATATTTGGTATAACATTTATTTTATAACAGCTGTATCTTTCTCACCACAATTACAGAATCAGAGATATGATACAGACTTATAGGTCATTTAATAGACTCTCACTCCAAATTCAAACACACACACACATTTCTACTGTATTCCTTTAAATTTTATTATTTATTAATTATTATTATTTTCTGAGGTGATGTTTCACTCTCTTGCCCAGACTAGTCTTGGAGTCCTGGGCTTACGCAAACCTACCACCTTCAACCTCCTGCACAGCTTAAACACGTGACACTATGCTTGGCTCCTGCTGCATTTTTTTTTTTAAATCATAACTGTGTACATTAGTGCAATCAAGGGGCACAATGTGCTGGCTTCATATACAATCTGAAATGTTTTCATCAAACTGTTTAACATACCCTTCGTGGCATTTTCTTAGTTATTGTATGAAGACATTTGTATTCTGCATTTAGTAAGCTTTGCCTGTACCTTTCCAAGATGCACCATAGGTGTGGCCCCCCTTCTGTTCACCTGTATGAGGTCTCCATACGTGCTCCTTCATGAACTATAAGAAGCAATTTATTAGTGCTAAATGTATTAGAGCTCCTGTTTTGAATTAAACTGTTCAATTTTTCTACCAACTTAGCTGGTAGTAGTGTTCCCAGTAGCCACCAGAGGCCCAGACAGAAAAGCACCAGCAGATCCACCTGGATGGCTCTGGACGGGCTCTCCATCAGCACTTCCAGGACACAATCACACGTGAAGTTGAAGAGTTGTCAGCATTTACAGACGGGGAGCACTGGGCGTGCCTGGAGGCTACAGAGCACAGGCTGGGACAGAGAGGGGAGCTTAGCATTAGGACTGTGTATAAGGGAACAGGTGGGGGGGTCACCTTAAGGTCACAGGAGCCCAGTTTGGGAGGCAGAAGAGATGGCTCCATGTTCTCATCTCTGGCCACCAGCTAGAGCCATTGGATGTGGTGCAGAATGGAAACCTGTGTCCAGAGTGACGGAGCCCTGCCTCCGGCAGGAGGAGGCTAACCCTGCATCCAGATCAGGTGCTGAGGGGACGTGAGATCATGTCGTAAGCCCTCACCACAGGAGCCCTGGAAACCTTTTCACGTGCGATTTTCTCTGTCAGGGATAATAATTTTTCTTTAATTCACTGCAGTCCTCATTAGTTAGATGTGTAGACCTTTGCCAAACCCTTAGGCAGTTACATGTCCTTTTCTATGTCTCCATCGCATCCTGCTTCTGCCTCTAAATTGGACAACACAAAAATGCTAAAAATGTTAATATCATATCGTCTCTAATATCTGTAGTCTATGCTATCATATAAACCAACGTGCACCATGTCGGCAATCAACAAACATTTGCCGTTGACTGGCTAATACCTAAGTGGATTAGTCCACCAATAGAAGAATTATCTGAGGTAGGTGTGAGAAAATCTCATTATAATAGGTTTTGTTTACGGAATATATATTTTGTGTACTAACTTGTTTTATTTATTTATTTTTTTTAATAATTTTATTAAATCATGATTGTGTACATTGGTGCAATCATAGGGCAGAATGTGCTTCATATACAATCAGAAACGTTTTGATCGTACTGTGAGAGATAGCCTTCATAGCATTTTCTTAATCACTATATAAAGACATTGATACTCTACATTTAATAAGTTTCACCAGTACCCTACATGGTTTTGTGTTTTTTAGCCCACAATTTATTTTGTTCCCCGTTTTTAATGGAAAAAAAGACCTATCATGCTTAATTTTTAAATTTTGTTCACATAGTGTTTTCCTGATTTCAGTTAGCTCTTCGAACATATTTAAAGAAGTTATGTTAAAGTCTTTGTTTAGCATAGCTAAGTCTCTCCTTGACTTCTAAAGGATAATTTTGCTTTTCTTCTTCCCATATTTTAAAATATTTCATTCCATTATCTTCCTATTGGTATGGCTTTGATGAGAAGTCTGATGTAATTCTTATCCTTGCTACTATAAAGGTAAGATTTTCTTTTTCCTCTGGCTCTTTTCAAGAATTTTTGTTTATCTTTGATTTTCTGCAGTTTGAATATGATATTCCCAGGTGTAAATTTTTTGTTATGTATTCTTTGTGTTGTTCATGATATAGCTTCTTTCTGGATCTGTGTTTGGTGTCCATCATCAATTTTGGAAAATTCTTAGTGATTATTACTTCAAATTTTTCTTCTGTTCCTTTCTCTTTCTTCTCCTTCTGCTATTCCCATTATACCTTCATGAAATGTTATATTATACTACATAAAATTATATTATACCTTTTGCAATTGTTCCAGTTCTTGGGAATTCTGTTATTTCTTTTTATTCTTTTTTTTCCCTTTGCATTTCAGTTTTGGAGGGTTCTATTTATTTTTTTAAATTTCAGATTAATATGAAGGCACAGAGTATTAGGTTACATTATTTGCATTTGTTAAGTAAAGTCCATTTTGTAGTTGAGCTCTTCACTCAGATGTGCCATGTACCCTTATTTTAGCACTAAAATAGTTTTATTCTTAGATAAATTCTTTTCATCTGAATGCCTAAATGACCTATGATACCAGATGCTAGTAAAGTTATAGTAAACATACACATATACAAATAGTCTTTACATGAATTACATTCCAAAAGGACTGAACTTGTTAACTGTTTCTAAGCCTTAGGCACTATTAGACTACAATACAGAACATCCTCTGCTTGAGAACTAGGGTATATGCTCTGCATTCCCACTGGCATTTGCAAAATACAGAAACTACCCTGACTGCATATGCAAGTGAGGTGAAGACTTAGAGATACTTAACATGAACTGGTGTGACCAGTTGCATATGAGCTTGGACCTGAGAACATAAGCCTTTAAACAGCAATCATCTAGTGATTTTAGTGTACATATTGTCACCTGACTGGTGAGGGACCCAATGATGCTTCAGCTACAGAAGCAAAAAGGAGCTCAGGACTCATCTGCCTTAGGGACATATTAAGGGGAGAGAATATCAGCTATCACCTTGAATCTATCAAAGAAAAAATCGAGGACCACATGCTCCAGCAGAGAAAAGTGTTGACAAAGAAAGTATATGACTCATAGCATTCTTTTTTTTTTTAAATTAAATCATAGTTGTGTACATTAATGCAATCATGGGGTACAATGTACTGGTTTCATATACAATCTGAAATAGTTTCATCAAACTGGTTAACATAGCCTTCATGGCATTTTCTTAGTTATTGTGTTAAGAAATTTATATGCTACATTTAGTAAGTTTCACCTGTACCCTTCTAAGATGCACTGTAGGTGTGATTCCACCGATTACCCTCTCTCCACTCATCCTCCCCCCATCCCTCCCTTGCCCCAGACTCATAACATTCTTAAGAGTTTTTCTACCAATGTAAAAGATAGCCTTAAAAGAAAAATACATTAGTCACAGTACTACCTGGAAAAGATCTTTTCTGGACTTTATTGTGAATAATTTAATCTCAAGGATCACATGAAATCTTAAATAATGAATGCTGATCATTACAGATGGGTATAAACTCCTTTGTTTACTGGCCAGGTATATTTCTGTATTATTCCCTCTGCCCTGCTGCCCTCCTGACTACCTTATCTACAACTGGGATTCTATGAATCTGGTATTAAGGCCCTCTACAGAGCTAGGAATATAAAGATATGAAAATGGTTGAAAGACAATAAATCTTTTTAGGAGAAACAAGTTTTTAGGCCATCCCCAAAGTTTCAGAAAACACTAAGGGACAGGGCACCAGACTTAATGCGGAAGCCATTAGTTTTACCCAACTTCTGAACACATTTTTGTTTAGCTCTTACAAGACACATGGGTCTAAATTAGACAGCTACTTTCAAAGCACACTGGTCTTTTGTGAAGAGAAGTCACAAATCACAGAGCATGTAACATGTTTTTATTTGCACTGATATCTAAAGGAGATGTGGGCTGCCACAACTGATGATAATACCAATACTTCCAATTTAAGGGAAAGGGACTATAAGTCCTATCGCCAGGGGATCAGAGAAGACACGATGGGCTCAAAAAGTAATTTTTTTTCCCCTTTGGAAAATCATCAAATGCTTTGAAAACAGAACTGCCTTTAAAAAGACAAGAAAACGAGAGTCGTTTATGACCTCAAGTCTTTACTGTTACCATTTGTCTTTTGGGTGTCACCTGACAGCCTCAGCAGTTCTTCACATTTTATATATATATGAAAATGCATGTGTGTGTGTGTATATGTATATATATATACACACACACATATATATTATGTATTATATATAAATATAAATATTTATATTTTTCCCATTTTATATATATGTATATATAAGCGAAAAGCCTAGAAGTCTATGCCTGAATCAGGCTGAGAGTGAGCTAGTGAAAAATCTTAACTAACACAATTTAGGAGAGACCGGAGCAGAACTCCAAAAAAGACTAAAAAGGGCAGTGCCTGTGGCTCAAAGGAGTAGGGCACTGGCCCCATATGCCAGAGGTGGTGGGTTTGAACCCAGCCCTGGCCAAAAACTGCCAAAAAAAAAAAAAAATACTAAAAAAGGACCAGAAAATGTTAGAATTAAAACTTCCATGATCTTAGGTCGGTCAGGAGGCCTGGAACTTGCACACAAGCTCTGAGTATACTTTAGGAATTTCCATCATGTGTTGGTTAAAGATTAAGTAGCTGCCTCCAGCTTGTTCAGAGTCCAGAGCAGGCACTCAAACCACCTTCCTCCCCAGCTGCGCTGTGATCTTATCAGGATATGGGCAAAATTGTTGACAACGTGTTTTTCTTCATAGTTATTTAGAGTTAAGTTAAAAACAAAGAAGAATGTGTATTTGTTAATCAGTGAATTCATAGGTGTTGTGAGAAAAATAATCAATTTTTACAATGCATTCATGTGATTATTGATTGATGATGTGTACGTGCATAACTGGCTATTTAAGCTGGGGAGAAATAAAGTTTCTTTACTACCTGCCACCAAGAAAACTAGTAGCCCTCTGTATTCATACCATTTCAAAAGCAGGTTTACACTCTGGGTCACCGACCACCCGAGAGACTTTTCACACAACATGTATATAAAAATATATACACATATACATATATACAAAATAGGAAAATTCCAAAGCTTAAGCCATGCCTACTTTTTTGTTTTAAAATGTGTGTATCGAAAGTCAGGTTTAGATTTTTCACTTAGAAAGCAACCAGATTTGGTTGGTATAATATCTACCTGTATTATACATAGAATTTTGGGAGAGAGAGGGAAAGATGTGTCATGGATACCACTAAATCATACACACTGGTAATGTGAAAATTATCTAGGTATAAACCAATCTGGAGTATAGTAAACCCCTTTTGAGAAAAGTATTTTCTCAAAGGCAATGTACTTTTCCCTATAAAACTGTTTGAAAAAGCCTACTTTATAAAATATTCTCACGGAAAGATTCCCCAATGATACCTCAAAGCCTAATTAGCATCAAGAAAAGGTGTTATGTATTTATAAAATCTATCATATAACAAAGATCTGAGTATTCTTAGTTATTATACTTCTCTTCCTGGAAATTCAGACCAAGCTTAAATATTTGCCAATTTTGTTTGGAAAGCATCTCTTAAAAAAATTGGATTCTTTTTGGCTGGAAGCTTTCTGGAAAGGTCTTACTTCCAGTGAAGTGTGAGGTGGTATCTCAGGCAAAATGTGCTTCATGCATGTTGGCAGGCAATGAAAACTGACTTTGCTGGAAATTAAATATACATGTAATTTCTAAAGATACACATGTCTAGCATACGCACCATAAGTTTTACATTCTTGCTGTTAGTTCTACATAGAGTTTTAGGTTTTCTTTCATACAACTCACCTTATTCTTGAATTTCTTCTTTAAAAAATCAGGTAACTTAAGTTTCTTATTTAAGACTGTCTTATTTATTACCATGGTAAATCTGTCATTCCATCAGCTAAGTAAAGAATTAATGATTTTTTTTAAAAGGTGTCCATACAGAATCCGAGCATGGCCAGAAACACAGAAATAGAGCCTGCCTCATCCTTAGAACAGATAAACAGCAGCCCTAAGCCCAAGAAACTTATGTAGAAAATAGGAAGAGTTCAAGATAGTGGATGAGACCATGGAAGGTGGTAAAATACATTCCTATTTAAGTACAGCAGTCACATGAGAAAGGAATTTCTGCTTGGGGAAAATTGAAGGGTAAGCCAGTGGGGGAAGGGGTCACATTTCTTTTTTTCTTTTTCTCAATGTCTTTTATTAATAATGATACCAATCTTATCTATAAATTTGCTTATTATATAAAAGTAAATATTTTATTTTTACCAGTTTACAACCTTGTTCTCTAGAACTCATGTCAGAAATCAAGAGTCAGGCATCTTCACAATAGCAACAATGAAATATAAAGATTTGTCTTTGCAATACAACTAGTTATGTGCAATCTTGCTCTGGGTCAGGGGAATGTGAAGAAGAAAAAATATGTAAAGTTGTCCAACATATTACAATAATGTCATTATACATGGAAAAATCACATTGTGATTCTGTTTGTCTGGACCTCACTGATTTACAGTTTGCATCAAGATTGATTTTTTTGTTTGTTTATTAAATCATAGCTGTGTACATTAATGCAATCATGGGGTACAATATGCTGGTTTTATACACAATTTGAAATATTTTCATTGACCTGGTTAACATAGCCTTCATAGCATTTTCTTAGTTATTGTGTTAAGACATTTATATTCTACATTTAGTAAATTTCACCTATACCCTTCCAAGATGCACCATACGTGTGCACCCAACAATTACCCTCCCTCCACCTATCCTCCCCCCTCTCCTCCCCTCTCTTGTCCCTTTCCCCATATTCTTGTGCTGTAATTGAGTTATAGCTTTCATATCAAAGCTATAAATTAGTTTCATAGTAGGGCTGAGTACATTGGATACTTTTTCTACCATTCTTGAAATACTTTGCTAAGAAGAATATTTTTCAGCTCCATCCATGTAAACATGAAAGAGGTAAAGTCTCCATCTTTCATTAAGGCTGCATAATATTCCATGGTGTAAATATACCACAATTTATTAATCCATTCATGGGTTGATGGGCACTTAGGTTTTTTCCATGACTTAGCAATCATGAATCGGGCTGCAATAAACATACTGCTAAAAATATCTTTGTTATAATGTGATTTTTGGTCTTCTGGATATGTACCTAGTAAAGGAATTATAGGATCGATTGGTGGGTCTATTTTTAGATCTCTAAATATTCTACAGACATCTTTCCAAAAGGAACGTATTAGTTTGCATTCCCACCAGCAATGTAGAAATGTTCCCTTTTCTCCATATCCACACCAATATCTCTGGTTCTGGGATTTTGTCATGTAGGCTAATCTTACCAGGGTTAGATGATATCTCAAAGTAGTTTTGATTTGCATTTCTCTGATGATTAAGGATGATGAGTATTTTTTCATGTGTCTATAGGCCGTGAGCCTATCTTCTTCACAGACGTTTCTCTTCAGGTCCTTTGCCCACCCTGAGATAGGATCACTTGTTCTTTTCTTGCTAATACATTTGAGTTCTCTGTGGATTCTGGTTATTAAACCTTTGTCAGAAACATAATCTACAAAGATCTCCCATTCTGAGGGCTGTCTGTTTGCTTTACTTACTGTGTTCTTAGCTATATAGAAGCTTCTTAGTTTGATCAGGTCCTAGTAGTACATTTTTGATGCTGCTTCAATTGCCCAGGGTGTCCTCCTCATAAAATGTTCACTCAGGATGATTCTCTCAAGAGTTTTCCCTGCAATTTCTTCTAGTATTTTTATAGTTTCATGTCTTAAGTTTAAATCTTTAATCTAGTGAGAGTCTATCTTAGTTAATGGTGAAAGGTGTGAGTCCAGTTTCAGTCTTCTACAGGTTTCCAGCCAGTTCATCCAGCACCATTTGTTATTTTTTTTTTAATAAGTTAACAGTTTATGAAGAATTAAACAAAGGTATGATGTGATACAGTACAAGCAAGACACTCAAGATAGGTATAATAGTAATACTCACACTCAAGATAGGTATAATAGTAAATTTCACCTCAAAAAAATCACAAGACAAAAGAGAAAGCAATTTCACTGTTATAAAATAAGATATTTCATGCAAAGTATTAACGTCCCCCTCCCCCAAAGCCCAACCTCCCAACAAACAAAAAACTATCTGGGAATACTGCTATGCTAACATATTAACCACAGTATAGGAAAACAGTAATGAAGCAATGAATTAAATTAAACAACAAAGTTCAAACTATCATAAACTCATAGACCACAATGATTTTACAAAACAAGCAATTCCAGAAATCTTATAAACAATAAAAAAAGAAGAAATATTTTAATATCATTCTACTTGATCTG
>CAUYRH010116286.1:0-29392 GCA_963574655.1 Perodicticus potto
CTCTCCCACTACCAGGAGCTTTGGTGTTTTCTGTATTCTTTTCTGTAAATCAATTCTGCCTTATCACGGACGGGTGGGAGGGGGGAAATAATGTAATGAAGAATAATAAAATACATGTATTTAATGTCAAAAAAATAAAAATAAAAAAAAATAAAAAAAAAAAAAAAAAAAAAAGAATTTTAACTTCCCAAGGTTTGGGCTGAAACCCATAACGATTGATTCAGACTCTGAGTGTGAGACCCAAGGTCAGTCTGCCCACCCAGGTTATTCCAATATGCAGCTAAATTTGCGGACCACTGGATCGGATAAAAAAAATGAAAACAAACAAAAAATGAAAAAGACAAAAGAAAACAACAACAGAAAAAGATAATTACTAGGTTAAAATTACCTGTAAAGATATAAAAAACTACCAATGCCTGACTCTTATTCCCCTGAGTTTCTGATATAATTACAGTGGTTTGAAGCAAGTCTCAGGCATTGATATTTTGTCAACGCTCCACATAGGACTATATTCTCTAGCCTTGATTGAGAACCATTCCTCTGGGCCCAACCTTAGGTGCCCTAGAGCCTTAAAAAGAATAGATAATTTAGCTCTCATCTGTTCATATTTTCTCATGTAATTATTAAACCGTTGGCCAGAGTTAGGGTTACCATCTCAGCCTGCTAATTCTGAGCGAACCTATACCCAAGTGGGATTGAACCCACAACCTTAGACTCATTAACGCCATGCTCCCACCAGCTGAACTAATCACTGGCAGATGCTTTGTTGGCTTCCAGTCAGTTGGAATGCTTCTAGCAAAGCCCAGCTTAATTAAATAAAAACTAATAATGGTAACACAAGATGGTGATAGTAGGGAAAGCTCAGAGAATGAAACAACAGTCCCTTACATTTTTGATCTGAGTTAGATAAAATCTGATGAAAACTGCCATTTCACCTGCTGCTGTAAACACATGACTCATTTTATTGCTTCATGATTGTGACAAGATTTCCCAACTGTAGCAAAATCTGATCAAGACTGGCCATTGCAAACACATGATTCATTTAATCCCATCAAGGCTTCCCAATTCTAGCTAGGAAATGTAAAGCCCTAGAGAAATCCACAAGGGTTTACCCATGATGTATTTAGCTTCAACCATGGAAAAAATATCAAATTGAATGTGGCTGCAATGCAAATTATCTGTCAAAATAGAGACTGATTGAAAGGGGATTGAGCATGATTCCACGGGTTCTCTTTGAACCCCAAGTTCCAACCACATAAGGCTGACATATGTGATCACATATGTGATGCCTCCTGAATTTAGCTTCAGGCTTAGTGTCAAATGATGCTGAAGACCTGTCCTTCTGGAGCTTGTATTCTGGCGTGATCACATAGGCAGCAAATTCATAGAAAGACAAAAAAATTTTTAAAAGGATGATTTCTTACAGTGACATACTGTGGAGGAAATAAAAAGGATGATTTCTTAGGGTGATAAATACTGTGGAGGAAATAAGGAAGATGGGTAGTGTCAAAGGCTTTTGCATCACCCTGCCCGTATCTCCTGATGGCTTGGCTTAGGTGGTCACCACAGAATGGAAGGAAGTGGCAGGTCTGCAGTATTTTGGCGATCATGATAAGAAGACAGTGTTAGGGTGGAAAGCTCAGTAAGTGCTCTGTTGGTCACGAGAAGATTTTCTCTAGACCAAGATTAGGATATAAAGGTATAAAATGTACTTTATCTTCTTAGAAGGAAGGAGGGAGTGAGAGAGTGAAAGTGAGTGAGGAAAGAGAAGACAGCAGAGAGACTGCTGGCATCCCAAAGAAAGAGAAGAGGAAGGCCAGCACCTGAAGCTAAGTGGCTAGGTGATTGCAGAGGGGGGCTGGGGAGAAAGATCAGTAATTGTAGGCCCATTCAAAGGGTGCTGTGAGTCTGTCTTCTTAACAGCTGGATGATAAGCAGCTGTCTGTCCTTTGGAGACGTTGTTCTGCAGGTGTTTCTGATCCTGCCCTTGAGATGTGATTTGCGGCCAGGTGTGAGGCCAAACACATCCTATTATTCATCCAGGGTTGACTCAGGAACCCTTGAGGCTACAGAGCAGACTCTAGAAGACAAGGAGCTGGTGCATAGAAAGAGTAATGTTTACATTCCCTTTCTGTCTGCTCTTTTCACTAGTTGTAAAATCAGAGCTCCACAGGGTGCCGCTAGCAAGAGAGGGCAGAGATCAGAGAGAGAGCTTGATTTGTAGCCCTACGGAAGAACCATGAGTTAACCATTTTTCTGTTATTTATTTTGCTGTCAAGACCAATCATCCTTTCAGATGTTTTCATGGGTGTGATCTGGAAAGGGCAAAAAATAAAAATGAAGGATGACTCCTGGGATAGTGCTCTAGCAACCAGGGGACTGTTGATCCCATCTGCTGAGTTTGGAACAGGAGTCCACTCTTGGACACAGCAAGTCTGAGACACCTCAGTGGACATGTCAAGTAGGCAGGGGTTATATGACTCCAGACCCTGTGGGACCTCTCAGAGAAGAGACAGCAACCTGGAAATGATCACAACATAAATCCTCCTGGGACTGGATGGGATCACCTCCTGGAGTTTAGTGTCCACAGTAAACCCCACCTTACAATCACCCTGAAAACAAACTGCTTTGGTGTAACATGAGTTTCTCTGTCATTTCAGTTGAGAGTGAAATCAGTGTCCACAGGCTTGATCATAGGGCTGCATTTTGAAGAAGAGTCTAATAATCATCTTCATTTTCTTCGTGCCATGACCTTCATTTGTCTTTTGCTCAGTGGGGTGGGAGGGCAGCCTAACAGGCTGAATCACAGAATCATGGGCCCAAAAGCCCAGAAAGGGCTGAGCAGTGGGGTGACCGAGGCTAGGGGAACAGCAAAGAATACTAATTTTGTTCCTTCCCCAAGAAGGGGAAGGGCAGACCTCAAACACATTTCCTTAGTCAGCATGTTGTGTCGACACATGGATGATTGTGACCAATTTAAAATCCCAGATTGATTTTACCCTGCCTCCCAGAATAATCTTAATTGCACCCATCCTCATCTCAATTAGTGTGGGCTGAAGACATATAAATTCATTTTTACATTAGCCGAAGAGAAACATAATTAAGAAGTTCTCTGGTGAAGGAAAGAAAAACTACATAATGTATTCCAGGGCCAAATTGCAAATGACTTTTGGGCTTTACGCTATTTGGGATTAGCCACATCTTTGTAACCTCATTGGCATAGATAATCAAGAGTTGGCTCCAAGCCCCACCGGTAAGTCTTGCTGAAATTCGTGTGGCAGGTCAGAAAAGGACTTATGACCACTTAGGGAGCCCCTGGAGGGCAGAGAATCTAAAGAAGACCCACTCTGAGATCCACCCTTTAAATGGCCCTTTGATGTTTATTAATTTTGTATGTCCTTTCCATACCAATTGAATTAATTCTTTAGTTTCATGTACCATGAAACTGATGGCTTCTCAGAGCCTGCAGAAAATTCTGTAGCCTTTGACAATTTGACATGCATTTTTCTGTAGAACTAGAGCAGAGGGCTGAGAACCCATTTAGTTTAAAAGCTAGGGGCAAAACCTCCCCTAATTTCAAAGAGCAAATGTTTTATGATAGCAAGAGGACTCCATCAACAGACATAAATTAAATATTCATGCCGAGTTTCACAGATTTGCTGTTGGGCATCTGTAAATGAAGTATAAGTTCTTGGAAACCATCATCAACATCGCAGTTGTCAATCTTTGATAGATGTTGAGTGTACTGAATAGCATCTTTTCTTTGTCCTGTCGTCATACTTTTCCTATCAGGGAGGCAGTGAATCATGGGATTCAGTATTCCCAACACAAAGAGTAGCATGCTTTAAAAAAAATGTTATAAATGAAGCTTACCCTGTCTTCTGCACATTTCTTATAAATTTTAGCTTTAGGTGTCAGGATTGGACCATGTTTGCATCCTGGAACTGCTTAATATTACCTAAACTAAGGGTCCCCAATTCAAAAACCCCTACAGAATCATGAATCTCCTAATTCAAAGGAGATTTGGCCCCAGGGAAGGTGGAGAGAGACCACATGCTACAATCACTGAACGATGCCCCAGAATCACCTGCACTTCTGATTTCTCAGGACAAACCAGATGTCCAGAGTGTGTGCATTATTTCTCAACTCTTAAATGTTATGATCCATTGAAAAATAATTAAATCTGCACAGTCCAAGCAAAACATACCTCTGGGCTGGAATCAGTCTACACAGCCCTAGTTTGCAAACTCTGATTTTAAAAGGCTCAGAATTGGTTTTTATTAAAGAGAAAGCATTAAAACTCTGTGCCTTGGAGAATATGATCCAGCCATGAGGGGAAGGTAGGAATGGAAGGAATGGAGCACTGGCGGGGGCTGCTGCATGGTGGTCCTTGAAGACTCAGAGCTACGTGAAAGCCAGTCACTGAAGACCACACATGCGCAAGTCCATTCATACAGACTGTTCACAGGGAAACCAGTAAAGAGAGAGAGTATATCAGTGCTGGCCAGGGGTGAGAGGGTAACTAATGATAGAGGATTTCTTTTAGAGGTGATAAAAATGTTCTAAAATTAATGGTGATGATGTTATACATACCTGCGACTATATGATGAACTAATGAATTGCATCCTTATTTTTTTCCTCATAAAGTATTTTACTAAAACATTGGTAGCCATTTTTATCCCTACATCTTTTTCAATTAAGCATAAATGAAATAAATGCAAGGGCATGAAGAGAAATAAAGAAAGGAAGGAAGTCCTATAATGTAGGTCTCAATAAATAAATTAGGGTGTATGGATACAGTGGAATACTATGCAGTGTTAACCATGTGCTTTAGAAGACTGACATGGGATATTTTTAATGATATACCCAAAGGTGATAATAAAACAATATCTACGTGATGATCATAATTTCTTCATTTTTGTCTTTCTCTTAAAATTTCAAAATATTAGGGGGTACACATGCTTTGTTTACATACTTAGTTTTTGTACAGATTGAATCAAAGGGATAAGCATGCCTTCACCCAGATAGTGTGCACTATATAAATAGGTATGAATTTATTACCCCCAGCCACCTTCCCCAGCATATGGAGATTTACTTCCATATGTGCACTCAGCTATTGATTGATGAGTTCCAATTTGAGCACGTGTGTTTGTTTCCCCATTCTTGTGATGTTTCACATAGAAAAATGGTTTCTTGTTCCATCCAGGTTGTCCAAAAATATATTAGATTGCCACATTTTTAGTGCTGAGTAGTACCCCATACTATGTATATATCACATTTATTAATCCATTCATATATTGGTAGGTACTTGGGTTGTTTCCACATCTTTGCAATTGTGAATTGTGCTGCTATAAACATGAGAGTACAGGTGTCCTTTTCATAAAATGACCTTTGTTTTCTTTGGATGGATACCCAGCAGTGGGATTGCTGGATCAAATGGTAGGTCTGCTTTAAGTTCTTTGAGGAGTCTCCAAACAACCTTCCATAGAAGATGCACTAGTTTGCACTTCCACCAACAGTGGATAAGAGTTCCCATCTCTCCACAGCCTCTCCAGTATTTGTTGCTTTGGGACTTTGTGATGTGAGCCATTCTCACTGGGGTTAGGTGATATCTGAATGTAGTTTTGATTTGCATTTCCCAGATGATTAAAGATGTTGAGCATTTTTCATGTGTTTGCTGGCCATTAATCTGTGTTCGTTAGAAAAGTTTCTGTTCATGTCTTTTATTCACTTTTTAATGGGGTTGTTTGATCTTTTCGTGTTAATTTGCTTGAGTTCTTTGTAGCTTCTCATTGTCAGTCCTTTATCAGATGTACAGCACGTGGGTATTTCCCCCCATTCTGTGGGATGTCTATTTGCTCTTACCATTGTGTCTGTGGTTGTGCAGAAGCTTTTTAATTTAATCACGTCCCATTTATTTATTTTTGTAGTTGCTATGATTGCTTTTGGGTCTTCTTTATAAATTCTTTCCCTAGGCTGAATTGCATATTTTAAATGGCTGAATGGTGTGGCATATGAGGTATAGCTCCATAAAACTGTTGAAAAAATGAAAAACCTGCGTATTTTGAGCAAAGAACTGAAATTTTCAGTTCAGACCAAACTCTGTGGGTGCCACACCACTCCTCCCCAGCTTACTAGAAACATCCCCTAAAACGCAATTCAAAAGTTAAACTTACAAGACCATTTCCTAAAACCTTCAGGCGGGTGATGGATTCTCCAAAGCACATTTCACATGATCTTTCTGGACATTCCATCCACACCATGTTTTGTTACCATCTGCCCAATGTTGCTCAGCTAAGGATTAAAAATAAAAAACAAAAACAAAACAAAAAGTCCATCATTTTATATCCTTCTCCAGTGCTAATGTCCAGCCAGCCTCAGCCTCACATTTAAAATCAGACAAATACTGTGGTTTCTGCTTTTTCTTGGAAATTCTACTTTAAAAAGACATCCATCTTAAGAAAATTGGCTTAAAGTCTAAAACCCATTCATGCGCCTTTGTCTTACTAGTCAGGAGGGAGGGGTATACAACCCATTATGTGGGGGCCAAAGGTTAATATAAATCTGTCTCCTAACACAATACAACTAAAGATGCAGAATGTATACACACCATCAGGTACATTTGGAGGACCTTTCTTGTGATGCCATGTATTTTTAAAATTCTGGACAATATTTATTTTAAGCAGATCCAGAGAAGTCCTTGTTATTATTATCATTTGGCATCTTCTGTTGTAGTTAATGTAATAAATAAAAATTCTTATGTGACCACATCCTTGAGGATATCGACAACGTGAGGCTGATTGGTTTAGCAGCTTACGGAATTTAACCAGAGGCAGTGACATGGCCCTGGGGTCTCCCCAGAGGTAGAAATTCCTCCTTCAGAGGGTTTCAGTAATGCTGCCTAATCAGCTGAAGGACTTAATTAAACAGCTGTCACTTAGCTTCTTAATTCTGAAACTTGATGCTACGTAAGATTTGAAATTAGTTATGTAAAACTGAGAAGCACTTTTGTGACACCAGGAGATTGCTTCAAGTGGCACAGAATAAAGGCTGCCTTGTTCCCAGATAGTGGGGGTCATGGGTGACCTGGAGATTGGAGACCTGGGAAAATGCTTGCCTAACTGCTGAGTACAGACATCTATGCAAGAGTTTGTTATCTTTCTTTCCAAAAGGAACATCCCAGTTAGAAGTTGTTATCTACTAGATGAAGTCATGGAGAGGAGCCCCACTGGTCCTTGTACCCTATAAACATGTTTTAGTCAGGCTTCACAGTGGCTTCCACAAAAGGGGAACCAGATGTGAAAGTCAGGAGATGTCACATAAAAATATTGATTCTTGGCTCCTTTATATGGGCAAACCTGGTCCACATTCCCATAAGAATGTGTTCGCTAGAGCTGACACCGCCCACCCTGGGGAGGCGTGAGATCCAGGATCACTAGGTTACCATTTCCACCACCCATGCCCCAGGTGGAAGCCACATCAGAAACATCTGTCTGGGCCAAGACCTGGTGCCACTACAGAGGGGGCAGATTGTGTGAGAACTTTCCTGTCCTTTCAGATGCTTGGTATGTCCTCATCTAAAGGTTCCTCATCTGGAGGTTCTAAAAACCACCACTGGGTGGTCATTAATGAGGACAGATGCTCAAGGCCTTTGCCCACCTGTCTGACCCTGTGGTCCTGCCCAGGGGTTTCCTCCAGAGATAAACCTAGTATGAATCTGTATGAAAGCGAAGGTGGCCACAATCTCATTGTTTTATATGTCATTCAGCCACTCTTATTGCCAGCCTCTGATGCTCTAAACACTGAAGTGTATGTAGCAGCAGCAGAGCCCCATCTTATATGGGAATTTAGCTTCCAAAGCAAACCCACGATGCTAAAATAACATGCCATTAATATCACCCTTGAAAATCCCGCAAACTGCCCATGAAACCCTGACTGTATGGCTCCAAATCTCCAGATTTCCTCTGGTGTTGAAACACTGTTGTTCCTTGGTTGAGCACTGTGTGCGGTCAGCTGGTGATCAGGGATCCTGGGTGTGAACAAATGGGTATTAAAGCTAATGCTGCTGTCACTACAGTGAGATGCTCACACTGTCAGTGGCTAGGGGTGGGGGCTGCTGAGGGAGCAGTGATTCCTGCCTCCCACCTTAGCCTCCTGCAAGACAGAGCATGAGTTCTGTCTCCCTTCTCTCTCTCTCCGTCATGTCCTCTTCCTCCTCTCCCTCCTTCTCTCTCTTGCTATTTCCTTTTGCCAAGAACATATTGAGTCCATATATGTCACTGCATGTATTATGACATTACTCATGACCAACCTTCTTGAAATAGTAACACTGCATGCATGAACTCATTTGAGCCTCATCAGAGCTCTCCAGGGTAGATGCTACTTAGACCCTTGTTTTCTAGATAGAAAAAACAAGGTACAGAGAGTTTCCCTCACCTGCAGAGTCACACAACAAAGTGGCAAAGCTGGGATTTAACACAGGTAGCCTGAGTCCAGATTGCTGTGCATCTAATGCACTAAAGGGATTTTTTAGTGTATCTCATTTAACTCTTCTTTTAATTAGGGAAGCTCAGCCCCTGAGAGCCTGCATGACGTGGCCAAGGTCACGTAGCTAACTGTGCAAAGCCAGGGCGGGCATTCCTGACTGCACTCCTGCTACCAGGATGCCAGGCATAGCTGGGGGAAGTCTTGAAGTCAGTCAGAGTGGACGGCAATAATGACACTAACGGGGGGTTTTGCTTATCACATGCCAATTATTGTTCTAAGTCCCTTTTGCACATGCAATCCTTTGCATCAACCCAATAACATGGACATTTTTATGATCCCCATCTTACAAATGGTAAAACTGAGACAGTGCAGTCACCAGTTTGCCGAGAGTTACAGAGCTAGGAGATGCAGGAATTAGGGCTATCTGACTCCTCCTCTGAGCCACCCTGCCTCCATGCATAATATCTCTAATAAACTGTAAACAGTAGTGCACACTGATCGTTTCCACTTGAGAGACTAATAAAGCAAAGGAGTTGAGCCTTGAGCTCCTTGTTTTGTGATAATTTTTAATAGCAAACTCCAATGGTACAATCATATCTGACTTTAAAAATGTATTTGCATTCAGTTTTCAAGGATATGTCTATTACATAAGGCCAGTTGTAGTTGCACAAAACCCTGTGCATGGTTGAGTTAGTTCTTGCTGTTGGCACAAAGAAAATCAACAGTTTTCCTCCTGTTTCTGCATTTTTTTTTAAATTTCTCTTTTTTAGTGTGTATATTTATTAATACGAACCCTGCATTTAGTAAAATGAAGTCTGTGCAGTAGAGGATATATTCATTGGAACAGAAAGCAGAAAATATTTTCTGATCCCCAGGAAAATGCTGAGATCAGTGAAGACTTTGGCAAAAATTAAGGTTATTATAAAAGTAAATTGTGAAAGACAGAAAAAAAGAAAGGCAATTAGCAACTTCAGGATATACAGAATATTGTGGTGAAAAGAAATAGAATCCTTATACAATTCTAAGCCCTGCTGAGTGATAGTCTCCCCCAGAGAACATTTGTTAATGTCTGGGGACATTTTGGGTTGTCACAACTCAGGATTGGCAGGGAAAGAGACGCTCCCAGCATCTGGTGGGTAGAGGCAGAGAT
The DNA here is from genome assembly GCA_963574655.1 of Perodicticus potto. Classification (NCBI taxonomy): domain Eukaryota; kingdom Metazoa; phylum Chordata; class Mammalia; order Primates; family Lorisidae; genus Perodicticus; species Perodicticus potto. Next base: position 9,638 of record CAUYRH010116286.1, read on the forward strand.
GCTGCAATGCACATCTTTTAGTGCACCAAATATCCTGGTCACAAAGAATTATCCAGCCCAAAGCCTCAGTGCTGTCAAGGCTGAGGACACCTGCTCCACAGTGAATAAGATATGTACGGGTATAATATACACATCAGAGGTTCTGAAAGTTCAGATTCAACCTTTGTACAAAGCATGGACAACTCCATTATGTGTAGATGTTATCAACCTTGAGAGTTCAAAAGTAAAAATTAGAAATGAGAAAAGTTGGGAAGTTATCATGGGAGGTAAGCCAAAGCTTTCACAGGACTAATATTCTCATCTTTCTAAGCAAGGCATGAGTTATCAGCTATCTCTTGCTGCCAGAGAATCCACCAACATGCAGTAGGAGAACACAGCAGTCATTTATATTAATTTCTGCCATGGTTCTGGGGGCCAACAGGACTCTGCCACACAATTCCTGCCCAGAGTCTCCAGTTCAGGGCAGTGAAGTGGAGTCCAGGTGTCATATGGAAAGCCTCACATTTACATATGTGTGGGTGGATGCTGGATTTCAACCTGGGCAGTCGATCTGATCATGTGCCTGTGGCCTCTCTGTGTAGCTTGGGCTTCTCCACAGGATGTCGGCTGAGATTCAAGAGCAAGTGCTCCAGCAAGTAAATCAGACTGAAGTGATACTGCCTTTTAGGGTCCAGCCTCAGCATCACCTCTGCTGCATCCTGAACTCCAGCCTGTACTGATGGCAGGCACAGCCTCCACCTCTGAGGCAGGAGTGTCTGCAGAGAATCTGCAGACGTGTTTCACACTCTTCAGGGACTAAGGCATTATTGCTGTCCTCCCCTTTACTGAGGTATAATTAACTAGTAAAAATTGTGTATATTTAAGGTATACAACATGATGTTTCAATATACATATGCATTGTGAAATGATTAATAAGATCAAGCTACTCAATATACCCATCCTCCCACACAGTTACCAATATTTTTGTAGTGAGAGAATTAAAGATCTACTCTCTTAGCAAATTTCACAGTTACAGTGTAGGAGATCAGACAATTAAGTTCACAAACTCATCCTAGAAAAAGTGCTACCTACCCCATTGCTGAATATCACTATACTGTCCTTGGGAAGCCATGCCCCAACACCAATGCCTAGGCCAAACTTCAAAGCACTTTTTCTAGGATTAGTTCATGAACTTAATTGTCAGACCACATACAACAATAGCTCTCATGGCCATTCTAGAAAAAAGAGTTCAAAATCACTTTGCCAGCTCCTTGCAACCTTCTACTCACCGCTTCTATGAGTTCAGCTTCTTTACATTTCACGTGTATGTGAGATCATGCGGTTACATAATGCATCATCTTTGATTAGAAGTGTTTTTCCTTAAAGTTATAAATATACCCAGTAGAGAAATCAAAACAAGGATATAATTATATCGACTGAGAAAAGAGAGAAAGTAGAATGAAGTAAGAACTACAGTGTCATTGATCATCCCAGTAAATCAGTAGCTAATGTCTAAAACTGCTATCTCAAGAAGTAATATAGCACATTATTTAGATATATGGAATAAAAACCTTCATAATGTAGTTAGAAGAGCTCAAAGTGGCTGCCTAAAGGGAATGAAAATGGGGTTAGGGAAGGGTAGGATGCTTTCTGAGGCATTTCATTATAAACTCTTCCGCAGGTGTAATATTTTAACAATGAACTTGTATAGGCTTGATAAGATTTTTAAATTCACATTATAAATGAAAGGTAAGGGGTGTGTTTTAATGGCTTCAACCAGGAGCAGATATGAGCACACCACAAGACCAATGTGGGCTCTGCAGTATAAAGTCTTGCTGCTTCCCCTAGGGTGGAAGAATAATTTTATTTTATTTTAGTTGAACTTCTAAAATCTGATCATTCTCCATACCACGGCACAGCCATTAAACCCAGGAACTGATGTACTTTAAGAAACAGAGTGGTTTATAAATATGTTTGCAATGCAGGTGCCAAGTTGACTGATGCTGTCTGCTTGTTAAAAGAAGCACATAGATAATTTATAGTTACACAGCATTATTGCTAATTAGATGTAGTATTTCTATGGTCATCTAATAGCTCTTCTGTTTAATGGGGTAGAAATAAAACACTCACAGAACATCACTATTGCAGAGCTTGCTATCCCCTTGGTAGGTGGCTGGGATAACAGAGTTTGGTCACACATGACCAGGACAAGGTGATAACTCATTATTCTATTTAGATGGTTATTAACCTTTATTGAGGACTGAATTGAAAATATTTTTAAAAATCAACCACAGTTAAGAAAACAGACTGAGGGAGAGTACGGCTGCAGAGGAAAGTCAGATCTCCTTCCTAAATTTGTCTGGGAATGCCCAAGCTCATCAGAATTGAGGGTAGTCACCCAGCAGGGGGAGGGAATTTCAAGGTTTCCTCCTGAGAGATCTGTCCCCCTCACTTGGAGGTCAGTCCAGAATTCAGAATTCAATGAATATACAGAGAATGTCCAAAAAAAGTATATACATTTTAAAAAAGGAAAACATATTAAAATTGTAATACTCAATATATATCAATAACAAAAATGAAGAAAAGTCACATCAAGCACCTCTTATAATAGCAAAAGTCAAACATGACTTGAGTATTACAAGTTTAATATAGTTTTTTTTCTTTCTTAAAATGTGTATGCATATTGTTGGCACGCTCAGTATAGACCATAGAGCCTTTGTAAGTTGACCACCCAGGGGACCATGATAAACCAGTCAACATGCCCAAGTGGTCAACATGAAGAATTAAGCCTACTGTACTGATATGTACATGTGGTGCATGTCGGGTATATAAAATTAGGTCAACTTAAGGACATGGTCAGCGTAGGGAGGTGGTCAGCCACAGAGGTTCTACTGTGTGTGTGTGTGTTATTTTAGTTCTTAAAGCTAACATTGAAAACTGTATATTCATCAGGATAGATTAGGTGGTACCATAGTAACAAGTTATTCCCAGATCACATTACCTTAAGGCAAGAAAGCACAGTTATCGCTCCTGCTGCACATCCTACTCATCAGTGGGAAGCCACTCTCCGTGTAGAGACTCAGGGAACCAGGCTCACAGAGGCTCCACCATCCTGTCTCTGCTCCATCTGGAACCCGCAGCCTCCTTGGTTGCCATGGCAGGTGATAAGAAAGAGTAGATAATTGAGCACAAAAACTTTATCACGTCAACCCAGGAGTAATAAACAAAATTGTCCTTCACATTGGAGTGGCTAGAAGTGTTCACATATCTCTTCTAAGGGCAAGGACCTGGAGAATATGAATGAACCAAGGGCATATCCATGGAGATTTCCTGTGTCTGCCATGGACTGGAATTCCTCTGCATGGCAAGGGCATCTCTTCTGCTTGGTCAGTGTCCACACCACATTATATTACCTCTGAATATGATATGACAGGAGAAAATAATGTTTTTTAACCTGATCTGGGCATCCATCTTTAACTAAGCAATTTTATTCATTTGGCCATGAAATCTAAATGCTCACTTCTTATGGCCCTTTGACATTTTCAGTTTTTCATGAACAAAAAAAAAAAAATCTTATAAGGTATCATGTTTTTAAATCTTTGGAAGGTGGCATCAATTGTAGAAGGTAAATAATGCCAATATTAGCAAAATTTTAATTTGGAAGTATAAATAGACTTAGCAGAATATGGCTTTTTGTACTTGAACATATGTAATAAGAAACTTTTGTTTATAACTATCTAAAGATAGCCTCTCTACATTTTAATAGCTCCCCACTGTGTAAATCTCATCTTCCCAAGGTAAATTCCAAAAAAATATACCTTGCTCAGTTTTCCCCGAGAGGCAGCAAAGTGTCTGTGCGAGTGTCAGCACATCTTCACCCATTGGATGCACCTGTGTGATATTTTGTTTCCAAGGAGGGGAAGAGGAAGTGTGTGGGCATCCTTGGCATTGGCTGAGATTATGATAAAGGCAAAGAGGTTCTAGAGCCATCTGCTGGATTTGTAAGCTTTCTGGTCATGATAAAATCAGTGGGTTGTAGTTGGGAGGCCCGCTCGACAGCCGGAGGTATTGATCTCAGGAAATCAGCTAAAATCTGTTCCTTCAATATCAGTTCCTTCAATAGTTCCAGTGATACTCCCTAAAAATTCCCTTTCTCCTAAAATGAGCTAGAGTGGATGGATTCTGTTGTCTGCAACTAAGATCACTGACTGATAGGACATTTTTAAAAACTGAACATGATTTACAATTTATTTTAAAGAATGAGTAAATATGATGAGAAATAAAATGCAGCTTTTAGAACTGTAGTCTGCAGCCTTTTTGGTACCTGGGACCAATGTCATGGAAGACATTTTTTCCTTGGTCAGTAGTGGTGGATCTGACAGGCAGACCTCAGGCAGTGACTCCAGCCACAAGGAGCAGCTGTAAACACAGACAAAGCTTCACTTACTTGCCCGCTGCACATGAGTAAAGATGCGTCTTCCCTGACCCAATGCCACCTCAAGTCATTAGGACGACTTTCCACATTTTGCTCAGGGATTTTCTGATATCGGGGGAGTCTGTGTTTGAGCATGGAGTTTACACACCTGGGGAAACCTGTAACATTGGGAATGGGGGCCTCTGGCCTTTCTCAGACAACTCTGGGAGGACATGCCCTCTGCTGGGTTGAACTCCCCGACCCACAGCAGCGACCTCAACCACACACCTGTGTGCAGCTTTCCTCTGCCCCTCACCTCTGCCTTCTGCAAATAAACTGCCTGCATCCAAGCCTTTGTCTTAGTTAGGCTTCACTTTGGAAGGAATTCAAACAAACAAAACATCATGATTGTTAAAGAAATGCATAGTTTTCATCTTAATGGGAATTAATCATGAAACCTCATAAACCAATCTGCTTTCAGCTTGTCACCTTCCTGGTCAGCTTTACTCATTAGGGTACAGCTACTTGGCCACATAATGATGTTTCTGTCGGGGTGGCCTGCGTACAAAGCAGTGGTCCCACAGATTAATACAGTGTTTTCACTGCACTTTTCTGTTGATGTACACAAATACTCACAACGTGTCACAGCTGCCCACAGCAGTCAGCACAGTCACCGGGTTTGCAGTCTGGGAGCAGCAGGCTGTGCCCCACAGCCTGGGTGTGCAGTAAGGACTCAAGACCGTGAGTCGTGTGTGAGTAGGATGCGCGACTATTCTTTTTTCTTCCATTTCAAACTATTAAGGAGTACAAATGCTTTGGTTGGGTGCACTCATGCCGCAGTCAGAGTTTCTTGTGTGCCCATCACCGGAATAGTGTTCATCGTACCCGACAGGTAAGTTCTTATCCCTCACCTGCCACGCAGTCCCCCCTCCTTGGTTTCAAGGGTCTTTTACATCTCTTGGTGCCAGTGTGAGTGCCCTTCACTTCGAATGGAGTGCTACTTAGCCACCGAAAGGAATGAAATAATGTTTTTGGCAGCAATTTGGATGGAACTGGAGACAATGAAAAAATAAACACCACCTGACTGTTGTTTATAAGGCACACACACAAAGCCAAAACACCCCGATTCTGGACACCTTAAGTTTTAAAAAAAGGAATTCATTGGAAGCATGTAGGCCTTCTCAGACAGTGAGTGAAAAAGGTGGATAAGCAACTCGGGAAAGGCGGGGACCAGGACGGTGCTGGACACAGACAGCCTGGGATGCAGCACAGACTTGTCAGGAGCCACTAGCAGGACGAGTGACACAGCCATTCCTGCCCATGGCTCGGTCCCTGGGCATGAAGTCCAGGTCCTCGGGGAGAGTGTGATGGCCATTGTGTCAGAAATACCTGCCCACTCTTTGGCCAGGGGATGGAGTCATTTTGTCCCACCCCGCCTCGTTCACAGGAGAAGAGGTTGTGTCCCAAAGGAAAACGGATGTTCTGTTACACCAAAAAGGATGGGACAGGAAAAACAAAAGTTGTCTGTCCCGTGACCCATTATTTTCCTTTAAAATGTTGTGGGTAAATACCTCAAATACATGACTCCAACCCTGTTTGTCTGAAGTTTTGTGCCTACTTTCCTATGTCCTCATGAACAAATGCCACCTTTGTTCAGGTCTAAGTGGAAATAGTCTTAGCAGGCCAGTCTTTTAGGTCCCTTTCTTCAAAACACCCGTTTCCCAGATTCATCCCACGCAGAGCTGGATGACAGGCAGGGGCGGGCTGTGAGCGGCTCTGCTTGGACCAGCGCGGCCCCCACGGAAACCCTCCCCTGGCACAGGGAGGGTTGGGGAGCCGGCCAGCTCCGCTTTATTAGTTTTATGGCACGCTTGCCCTCCTCCCCCTCCTCTGATGGGGAGCTCAGAAGTTATTACTGCGATGCTTTTGTTTAGGGAGGAAGCAGCTAACACTACATTTGCTTTTATTTCTTCCAACCTTATTCATCTACTGTAACAGATATAGGGTCTTTTCAGAACCATATACTAAAATGGCAAATGATCTCCACAGAGGCCGTAGTGACACTGGAGGGAAGAAACAGGAAAAAAAAAAAAAAGGAAAGCAATCTGTGCTCATTACCAACAATAAGGCAATTTATCTTACTCACTTCAGCTTCGAACTGATGAGAAATCATGAGAGCTTCTCCCTTCCCGATTGCATCAGTGAGGGCTGTGATTAGTGGTGAGTAACAGAACGCAAGGGACAATGGTCAAAATGAGCAAGATTTCATTCTCCCCCCAAACGTGTTTGGAAGAAGCAATGCCAGGGTCCTGTGACGATGCCCATGACGTCCGGCTTTCTTCTCTTCTTGTCTCAGTCAAGTGCGAGCTCCCTCGGGCTGTATGAAGTAACGTGACTCGGTGGCTAAAGAACAAGAGAATTTATTCCTTCAGGATTCTGGAGACTGGAAGTCTGGAATCAAGGTGTCAGAGGAGCTCGGCTCTCCGACACTCTCGGGAAGGGTCCCTGCCTCGTTCAGCCTCCCCTGGTTGTCCCAGCCCTTGTCGCCTCCCACTGGTGAGTGGATCACTCTGATCTCTGGTTCTGCCTTCACACGCCGTTCCTGTGCATCTGTCGGTGTTTTCTCTTCGGAAAAGATGCCATCATTGGATTAGGACCCACCCTCATCTTGCCAGGGGTGTCTAACCTGTGGCTCCTGGGCCACATACAGATAATTCAAGGACGGTTTTGCTTATCTGAGGTGTTGGATATTAAGGAAAGTATGCACGGATCTTTGGGGCTTTTTTGCACATAATCTTTCTTTAGTGTTCGTGCATTTAATGGCCCAAGACAACCCTATTCTTCTAATGTGTGGCAGAAAAGAAAAAAGGTTGGACATTCCTGCAAGTGTATTTTGAGACAAGGGCCTCCTCTCAACTAGTGACATCTACAAAGACCCTATTTCCAACTAAGATCACATTCTGAGATTCCCAGTGGACGTGCATTTTGTACTCCACCCATTGTATGATCATTTATCTTTGTTCATTTATCAAACATTTGGGAACACATTTACCAGATAGCAGGTAGTGTTCTCAAAACTCTACAAATAGTAACTCACCTAAAGTAGGCCAAACCCAAGAGGTACCTACTGTTGACATGATGATCTGATTTTACAGAATTAGACACCAAGAGCTAAGTGACATGCCTGAAGTCACCTAGCTGGTAGCCTGAAACCCAGGATCCAAACCCGGAGTGGTCCAGCCCTTGACCACAGACTCTCACCTTCGAGGGTCAAGCTACAGCTCCGCTCTGGCACTATCTGCGCCTCGTGGACAGGAAGAAAGGAAATGAACTTCCAAATATGTTTAGTTTTTCTGTTTGCTGGTTTGTTTAACAAGTGTTTCTGAAAGCCTCGCCTGGAGACTTCCCTTTCTATCTCATGGACCAGAACTGAGTGTCACAAATTAAGGGCAGCCACACATGACAGCCACAGACAAAACCAGGGCTTTGTTAGGAAGCGTGCACATTGGGCATCAAACTGCCTCTGACACAGAGATCCGCCCTGGAAGTGTTCAAGAATTTTCCTCAATATCATGTTTTTCTCTCTCCATTATTTTCCTCGTCTCTGTTTTAAAATTAAATTTCAAGGGTGAACAGGAATTAAATGGCTATGCTGATACTCAAAGCAGAAAATCCAGAGCCTAGAGGAGGAGGAAATTTTGAAAAAGAATCAAAGCAAAACAAAACAAAAACACACACTCTAACTATGGTTCTAGTCTGTCCCACTTACACGCGACGAATTACTTCAAGTTATGCTGTAGCAGACTTGGTCAGGCCCTGTGCATTTCCTTGTACCCGCCCATAGCACAATGCTCCAGTTCCAAGTGCCACCCTCTGTCAGGAGCTTTCTTTGATGTGGTCAAAGTCTTCTTTGTCTGCACATGCAGCAGGCTGGGTGTGGTGGGGAATGTTCCACCCCAGGAGCAGCTCTGAGGAGGGGTGTATAAGTATGCCAGCTCCCCCAGCTTGCAATGGTGCCTTCACCTTTCCCTGTAAGGAAATAGATCACAGCAGATTTCAACGTATTGAAACATACAGCCATTCACACACTGCCGAAGTTTGAACATTTGTCCCCAATGGCTCGTGTTGAAATTTGATCTCCAGTGTTGGAGGTGGCCTAATGAGAGGTGTCTGGGTCATGGGGAGGGAGGTCCCTCAGGAATAGATTAATGCCCTCCCTGGGTGGGGGTCTGTTAGTGAGTTCTCATTGTTATTGTTAAAAGAGCCTGGCACCCCTGCTTCCTCTCTCATAGCGTGGGATCTCTGCACACACAGGCTCCCAGTTGCCTTCCACCATGAGCGAAGCTACCTGAGGTTTTTACCAGAAGCCCAATCTTCCAGACAGCAGAATTGTGAACCAGATAAACCTTTTTTTCTTTATAAACTACCTTGCCTGAGGTATTTCTTTGTAGAAACAGAAATGGGCTAAGGCACACCTACGAATATACATTGCATAATATAGATCAATCTCTGAAGGATTAAGCACCGTGCACCTGCTATGCTGATGGGTTTAACACACACAAGCCCACACACACACACACACTTTGCTGCCTTCTCTTCCCTGCATCGCCACCGCATTCTGCTACTGATGTTTCCTGCCCCTCCCAAATAAACTGCTCTTAAATCTTTGCCCCACGATCTATTTCAAGGGGAGCCCAAACTAAAACACAGGACATCATTTCTCCAGAAAAACAGGAACAGGTATTGTTCCCCTATAGTGAACGGCAATGAGGTTGATCCTGGAGAAAGTAACTATGTCCTCACTGCGGTCCCTTTCCTCGGTGCTGTATCCAGGCTCTGCTCTGCTTTCCACCTCCTCCCACCCTCTGGAAAGCCCAAAGTTCTGCTTCAGTTTGTCAAAGACCCGAATGCCCGTGTAGCAGAAGGAGGACATGGAGTGACCAGTAAGGACTGTGAGTAGTCAGTGGGATGGAGGTAGCGTTTCCCAAAGCGAAGCTGGGCCTTTATATCCTTGTCCCTGAGGAACTGTGATAAGGTCCCCCCCAGCAATAGGCAGCTGAGCTTTCAGGGGTTTTATGGTGTCAATGATCAAAGCAGTTATGGGTCCCGTCTCAGCCAATGCTGAGGCTACACAGGAGCTTCCACCATCGATGTGACCTCTGTAGTTCTCCGTCTGAAGACTTCTATAAGTCATCCCCATGTCATTCCCTCCTAGGTAAAGCAAAACTGTTGAGGGAAAAGATGCCTGATGTCAAAGCATTGGAAATACACAGAGGAGGCAGGGAAATACCAAGCCTGGAAGCTCAGTCACTCCTCCCCACTGAGATCTCAGTAGGCAGAATGATGTGTGCTATTCAGGGTGAAAGACAGCACCCCAGACATACGGGCTTGCAGCTGCTCCTCAGATATTCTCAGCGTCGTTTTTCATGATGCCAACCCGAATGCACAAAACCATGAAAGGCCTTTTGGGTTTTACCGTTGGAATGGAGACGCTGTGTACTGTCTACCATGGATGTGCACGATTGTCCTCCCTTGGCGGAAGTGGCAAAACGAACCCAACCCCCAGGCTGTGTCTTTCCTTTGCAATGAGTCAGTCGGGGCCTGGGAGTTAAAGGGCATTTCCACTCCTTTTCAACATACGACTTGTTCTTTCTATCCTCACCCGTTAGTGTCAAAAAGTACCTAGGGCTTTTTTCTTTCCCAGAGGCAGCAAGTAACATCATATACTGATTTTTCCCCTCCATTTTTTTGCCATGTTTCACCCAAAATAAAATCAGGCTGAGGACCCACAGCAGAGAAAAAACAAAAACTGTATGCACACAGGAGCCTTTGAAGGCCTATGCATATTCAGAGAATTTAAGACACAGTCTTGGAAATTTAGGAACATTCCAAATTGGAGTATTGTCTTTTATTGTAGAATTAAAATAATGAAAAATATATATATATATGATTATATCCAACAGCTAAACCAAACAAGCTAGCTATAGCTGAACCTCATATTATGTAGGAAAAATAAGATCTTAAATAAGAAATAAAAAGTTAACATAAGGAAAATAGTTATGTAATTTTAGTATGTTAAACTTCTATTCCTTCTGTTGGTATGCCACTAAGAGGCGTTTTGGATGTCACAAAAAAAATCAAAGTGACAACAATCGCTCATCACAAGCCCATCTCTCAAAGTGATGCAGATACAGCCTTATCGAACTTGTGTCTGGGAGGAAGAAGAAGCCATTGGATCACTTTAAGTGGAAGTGAAATGGCAACTGTGTTAGGGGCCCTCAGTAGCTCCTAGCCCCCACCCAGACTTTTTGCTGCTATTCTACCAAGGATAGGACAGACAAGTTCGACTTACAGAAGAAATGCAATTTGGCAAATTGATCCAACACCCTGAAGAGACACCACTGGCAAGTGACGAGCTGGAATTGAGCAAAGAATGATGACCTGGGGTGGGTCTTGGAAGTTGTAGTTATACGGAGAAGCAGGTTAGATTGGGACTTGCGGCTTCCCATACTGGAGGAGACAACCTGTGCCGGGCAGAATGAGATGCACTTGTTGGTTCTTGTTCAGTCTTCTTTATCTGGGAAATGGGCTTATATGCTCTCCCACCACTCAAAAATCACAAGAATTTCATCAGAGCAAGTCAGGACAAGAGCTGGCACAGTCCTTGGAGGGACAGATACAGAAGGCAGGGTGTGGCTCGGAGTCCGGGAAGGGCTGCCTAAGGCTCAGGTGTGCAGGAGGAAGGGATTCATGCTTAGAACATGGTGCTGGAGTGCCAAGGGTGATGCTGGGCGTCCTGGCCCTTTCCCTGTTGAGGCCTCATCCATGCGCCTGACACATATATTTACCATGTATTGTCACTGGGCAGTGTGCTGGGGGAGCAGGAAGTAGACACAGCCCCATGGGGGGTCCAGTCTGGAAAAGAGGCAAAGTGATTAGCTAACTGTAAGACTAAATGAGTTGGAGCTACCAAGGAGAGTAGCCCAGGGTGTTCCCAGCTCGGAAGGGGAATCACCAGGGCCGGCTGGGCCCCGATAGACTCAGCTGTTGAGCTGGTCTGTGAAGGAAGAGTTGGCAGCAGAAGGCATCTTTGGGGGCATGTGCCTGCGTGTGGTGTATGCGTGTGTCATGGCAGTGGAGGCGTGGGGTGTCATTGCTGGTTCTTGGGGTTCAGTCTTCTGAACCAGACGTGCCAGTGGCCTAGACGATGGAAAGAGGTTCTGAAAGACAGAGAGGGTGACAAGCATGAAGCGCGAGGCTTCTCCCACAGCACCCCACATGTGGGGTCTTACATTAGTCTAAGTGCCGTTCACCGCAGCTTGCCCCTCTGGCTAGCCTTGGGCTGCTTAGGTTGGAGTAAGTGGACATAGGTTTATGCCTACTGAGACCCGCCTTGCTTGCTTCCTAGCTGGGCGGCACAGGCAAAGTTACAAAACTTCTCTGTGTCTTCTGTAAGACAGGACGAGCAGTAATGCCTGTTGTCAGGATGCTGTGAAGATTGAAGGGTCAACATTTGTAAGAACATTTGATGTGTTCACCAAACATGGCAATAGTATGAGATATGTTCACTTCCAATCCCTCCCTCGTCATGATTTCCCTGCAGAATAGGGGTGAAGACAGAGATTCTCTCTTGGCTGCCACAGACACTCAGCAGGTGTCTCGTCCCAGGCGGGCCTGAGCCTGGTTAAAAACCCGGTGCTGTCTGCAGGGTGGGCCAGGGAAGGTGGCCTGGGCGTTTCAGCAGGGGTGTGACGGGAGGTGTGTTTGGTCTTCCAGGAGGCAGAAATCCTAAACACAGCCATCCTCACGGGGAAGACGGTGGCGGTTCCAGTGAAGGTGGTCTCAGTGGAGGGTGACGGCACAGTGACCGACCTGCTGGAGTCCGTGGAGTGTAGATCGTCTGACGAAGATGTGATTAAGGCAAGTGACGCCTCCCCGACCCTGCACAACCTCCTCTCTGGTCTGCTGCAGTGTTCATTGACCGGCGGGACCTCTGGGCCCCAGGGGATCCCTCTGGTTCTATTCTGGTTGTCTTGCCACTTAAACTGGGAGATTCCCCCTAGCACAGAAACGAGCACGATGAAAAACCTCTCTGGACGATGATGACCCTAAATCTGGGCGCAGTCTCCTGACACTGTGTGCCTGACCAGTGCCTTTGGCCTCTTCCCAGCCCCCACCCTCTGGGGAGGTCATGGTGGGAGGTGGGGACCCCCACCCATACGAAGCTTCCCCTCTACCCACCCCCCAGGCCTGGACGGGGAAAGAAGGGAGAACTAGAACCTCAATTGTTGAGTACACTGCCAAGTCTCCGGGATGATTTTGTAGCACGAAGCATCTGTGTACAGTCTATGGTGGTGCAAAATACATAGCTGCACCAGCTTCGATTTATAGCACTGACCTAAGGCGAGAGGGAGGAAATCATTCTCCCTTCCCCTGCCCAGCCCACAAAGTTCTCAGCAAGTTAGGGATGCCCACAGACAGTTCTCACCCCTATTCCTTCCTCTAGCCTCTTCTTTCTCTTCTTAAATTGAATGAAAAGATGATTCAACACAAAGGCAGGCCGAGAGAGAGGTGTGCCAGGCGGGGGGAGCTTGTAGCTTCCAGTCAGCAGGAGGAACATGGGCTTGTCCGGCTGCTGTCACCCACTCCAGAGCCAGGGTGGTGATGGCAGGTGCAGCCGGCAACTTCGTCCTCAGCAAATCTTCCAGCAAACGCCCCAGGGCAGCAAGAGAGGCTCCTCAAGGGGCCACACACCTCCTTTATCATGGGTCCCAGCGACAGAGCAGAGAGTCTGTGCGTTCTGAGCAGGAGCTGCATTAATCTCTCTGCTTAGAAGTGAACCACCAGGGAGCATTTCCGTCCATTTAGAAAGCATCAACAAATGCATACTGAATCTCCGCTAAGTGCCGGGTGCTGTTCAAGCTATTAGGGCCACACAAATGAGACACACATTCCTTGCCCTTGAGGAGCTCAGAGAGAAGGCAGGGATGTAAGAACACAACAAGGCAGTGGGACTTGGGACACCATATGCCACTCCACCTGATTATTCCAGGTTCTTCTCCACACCAGCACAGGGCAACTCCTAGAGTCTCAGTATTGGGCTCAGCCTTGATTTTGTTCTTTCTCCCTTTCCCCATATCCAGTCCCTCAGCAGGTCCTATTGGCAATGTCTTCAAAATACTCCTGGGATCCAGCCTGCCTCCCTCAGGTCCCGCCCCACCCTGACCCAGGGCACAGCACCACCTCCGTCACAGGGACGGCAGCCTCGCAGCTTTCCTGGGGCCTGTCCTTGCCCGAGTGCTCCCTTTCCATAATCCATCCATTTCCAATGTGCCAGCCAAGGTGATTAAAGCATAGCTGTGAGCCTGTCATTCCTCTGCTCAAAGCCATTTGCTGCCCTGAGCACAGTGACCCCCACACTGCTAAAAAGGCACAAATACACAGTTTGATAGAGGAAATAAGAGCTGGTGTTTGATCATTGAGTCAAGTGGCTGTAATTTACAATAATCTATTTTACCTTGAAAAATAAAGAAGAACTCGCATGTTCTTAGCATAAAGAAACTATGACTATTTAAGGTGATGGATATCCCAATTACACTGATTTTTATCTTTACGAATTACATGAATGTATTAAATTATCACATGTGTCCCCCAAATATGTACATCTATTATGTATCAACTTAAAAAAAATTAAATATACTCATTGGCTTTCTCTCCTCATTGGAAAAGCCAAAGTGTTGACAAGGATAAACAGAGCTCAACCCCAGTGGCCACACCTGCCATAGCTCTGACCTCACCCAGGCATGGCTCCTCTCACTCTCCTAATTCCAGCTACACTGGAGTCTCTGCCACTCCTCTGACAGGGCAGATGCTTGTCTCCCACCTCTCACCCTAGTGCTCTCGCTCCCTAGACATCTGTGTGACTTATGCTCTTATCTCTGCTCATGGAAGACCTCCCTGAGCAATGGTTGTGGAATATTCACACCCCTAGGACTGCCTTCCTTCACCCCCTGCTTCATTTTCATTCATATATATACCAGGGGTGCCAAAAAATTTATACATATTTTAAGAGATCTTCTTGGAAGTAAAATCCATCATTTCCAAAAAGTGTATAAATTGCAGGTAAAATGGATGTGTGTAGAATGTCTAGGTACACTTGACTAATACTGGTACCCTCAATTCAATGATGAAAGGTCACACACATTTGAAAGGTATACACATTTTTACATCCTCTGTTGATAGATAAATAGAAAGATAGATCTCATACATACCATATATGCTTATTCATTCCTTTATATGATATATATATATATATACACACACATTATTTATTTATTATATTTGTGGTTTGACTGTCCTAACTGATAAGCTCCATGGAGTGGTGCTATTTTGACCATCTTTGTTCAATGCCATATTGCTGTCACTTTCAACAACACGAGTGTTAAAAGCAAAACTTCAGACAAATTAAATTTAACAGAGTTTAATTGAGCAAAAGCAACTTGAGAATTGGACAGTCCCAGAGCCAGAATAGATTCAGGTTACCCTCAGAGCTGCTGATTGGTTAGACGGCATCTGTGAGCGGAGAGGAAAATAAGGTACAGAAGCAGCTGCATAGGTTAAGGCTCAGCGTTTGCCTAATTCAAAGGGGTTGGAATAGTAGGCTATCTGTGATGGGTCCAAGCGCAGGTTACAGCCCTTCTATGCCTCCATTTAGGTTATAATTCACTGTATACAGAGAACCCAGTAGGCTGAACTCTAGAAATGCTAGGTGGCAGATTGAGTCTAAACGTAACACCAGGCACATAGTAGTTGCCCAGCAAATGTTTGTTGAGTGAATGAGCAATGTAGTCATGAACTGAAAACACACGTGAACGGAAGAACAAACATAACTAAGTTACTTAAGGTTTCTCAGAGGAGGCAGCACCTGAAAGATACAGAGGCATCCAGTCTGCCAGAAGGTCAAGGCAGAAAAGGACATTGCAGGCAGAGGGAACACCAGAAACCGAAGTCCAGGGAGACGTTCTTGCCTGGTGCCCAGGCTTCAAGAGTGGTCACGTGACTCAGGGTGGCCAATCAGAGTGCTTCATCCTTCTGGACATGCCATTGGCTCAGGGTTGGGCACAGCATCCAATCAGAGCCAATGAGATGTGGCCAGGAGGCTTTGGTGGAACTCCGGGGAAAGAACCATTTTCTTCCCCTTGTTCTCCAGGGTGACTCATGAATACCCACCCCCAGAAACACAGATTGCAAAGAAAATTGGAAAACCTCACAGAATTCGGGTTCCACATCAATCAGTAAGCCTCACAGCCTGGTGCACAACTTAAAAATCGAAACCCACACCTGTCACGGTGCAGCTCTGTGAATCACAGGTGTTGGCAGAGAGCTGCCTGGTGCGTGTGATGCTTTGTTGTCATTTCCAGGCCCTTGAGAAAGAAAGCCCGGGGAGTCTTGGAGAAGTATCATAGCCACCTGTGCAGGCCCCTAGAAAGCCTCTCCAGTAGTTCTCGACCTTCCTAATGCCACGATGTATTTTCATTGTTACAAAGGGGTCACGACCCACAGGTTGGGAACCGCTGCAGCAGAGAAAGCCCTGCCCTTAAAGCCTTCGGTTTTATTTATTTTTATTTGCTTTCTCTTCTTTACCCAACCAGAGACCCAAGAAGCTTGTATGGTCCCCCCCATATCAAAACCTCCTCTCAGGAAATCCACTGGAGAGCTCATTCTCACTGAATTGCAAATTACATAAAGACATGTTGTCTTATGCCTCCCAAGGATGCTTGTTTATTTTAAGGCAACGGATCCCCAGTGGAAGAATTTCAGATGTGAGCCATAATATCAGTTGCGATTCTTAGGAATTGGAAGACAGAAAATCCTACCTACACTGACTTAAGTAAAAAAAAAAAGAAGAAGAAGAAAAGAAAAAAAAAGAAAGAAATTGTCTCACATGATTGAAAAGTCCAGAGTTGGGGCTAGCTTAAGGTTTTATTTAGAACTTCAAAATACATTGCCAGAACATTCTCTGTCTCTCTCCTTCTCTGCCCTCCTACTCACAGGGACTCTTTCTTCTGTTTCATGAGGATGCCTTTCATTCTGGCAGAGCTTGCCCTGTGGGAGCAGCATGAATCCCTCAGAACTAGCTCAAACCCAATAGAAAACATACCTGCTTTCTGCGACATTCCTGTATAAATTCTGAAATATGTTCTTAGGGGACCCATTGAGATCTCCTTTTTATTCTTGAGCCAAGGACTACATCCCCAGGACCCAGATGCACTGCTTGTCTAAAGCCTAAACCACCTCAAATCATATAACTCAATGAGGAGTTTGGGAAGGGGGATCCCCCAAGTTTGACCTGTGTGTGTGTTACCACAAAATAGGGCAATGAACTCTCTGTAACCAAATGCACATACATCCCCTGCAGCGGCTTAGGATTGGAGAGTTTGGGGGTTGGGGAGTTTTTAAGAAGCCCCCAAACAGCACAGTGGGACGGCTGCCTGATAGTAAAGCTAACCACACTTTATACGCAGGGAAGAAGATGGATTTGTGCTCAAGAATTACACCTGAACTGTTTGCTCAAGTTTTTGTTGGTGGTGGTTTTGACACTCATGGGCTTAAGTGTTCATTAACAGGTCCTAAATCAGCCAGTGTCTGCCTAATATCCCAGCACTATCCACTGATGATCAAAGGAAGCTTTAGTGCCTACCTAATTACGGCTGGACTCTGTCGAACTTGCTTTATCTTATAATATGTCATCAGCATCAGGGGCCATCCTTGCTTCTCTGCCAGAGACACACCAGCTGGAAATCAGGTGTAATAAAGTTTGATGTGTTCTCTGAAGGCTGATCAAAGCAGAGATTTCTTTCTTTTTTCCATGATAGTGGCAAACAGCAGTGAAGGGAAGGAGTGTAATTTCGGGGCTGGGAGAACAACACTCAGCAAGCTGAGTAAACACCTGAGAGGAAGGGAAGAGTGAGAAAGCAAAGAAGTTCTGGGGTTCTGTTCAGCATCCCCGCTGGGGCGCTTCGGTGTTGGGGGCTGGACATGTCGTGAGGACAGGGGCATGGTGGGAGGGGAGACCACACACTGGGCAGCTGTCTTTCAGCAATCACCTGAATGGCCACAGAGACAGCCCCTGGGCAGTGGATTTCTAATTAGCCCCTTCCTTTTTCCTATACCCCGATCAGCTTTTTTTCCCTTACTCCAAGAATTTAGCCAAATGGCTTCAAATATTCAGCTAAGGAATAGAGAAGTTGCAGGTATTTTTCCTTCTCTCTGATGCCTGCTGCCTCCTTTGAAGACTTTTCCTGTGTCACCTGCAGGGAAGAGCTTTCAGGAAGCAGGTTGACCACATAACAGTCGCGCCCTCCGTGTTGGAGCACGATGCCTTTGATGCACCGGTGCCAGAGACTCACCGCTTATTGGGGAGCAGGTGCTTCTTGGGGGCTTTGATTCTGCAGGAGTGGGGTTAGCCTTCCTCCAGCAGTCGCTTCCTTCAATTTATCACAGAGGCAGAAGGTGGCCACTTTGAAAGTAAATCTCCAACATCAGAATGGCAGTTGTGGTGCAGAATGGGCAAAAAACAGCTGCTCCAGATACAGGGATTGGCCGTATTTGTCACCATCTCTATCACTTGAGGAGACTTAGAGGTTTTGAAGATGAACCGTAGCACATAAACTTTTCACATACATCTAGTCTTCTTTTTTTAAAATCACAACATTCTATTTGGACAGCAAATAGTGATGTTTGCTTCCTGGAACTGACTTGCTAAGGTTGGAATTGTTTATGGCTTGATTGGAAGTGAATGTTTTAGTTTACAGGACACAAGATTTCTAATTCCCATACATACATAGGCCCATCTTGTAGGGTCCTCTTCTGTATCAATCGATCCAAATCTAATGTGCGATTTTGAATTTTTAGTAAATCATTAGACCCTTGGTGCAGATTAAAGGCAGGTAGATGTGTTACAGTGATAATAAAAATAGAAATAGTAATAATTTATAGCAGGTGGATGCTGACTTCAGAGTAGGTAAACATTTGCTACTTCAATCCTCACAACAGCCACATTGACTAGGAAATGTATTTTATCATTTATAGCTTAATACATTTATTTTTTACTTACTTTATTTTATTGTAAATTGACTATTTATTTATTTATTTGTAGAGACAGAGTCTCACTTTATCACCCTTGGTAGAGTGCCGTGGTGTCACACAGCTCACAGCAACCTCCAACTCCTGGGCTTAGGTAATTCTCTTGCCTCAGTCTCCCAAGTAGCTGGGACTACAGGCATGCGTGGCTATTTTTTTGTTGCAGTTTGCCCGTGGCCAGGTTTGAACCCGCCACTCTCTGTATATAGGGTCAGCACCCTACCCACTGAGCCACAGATGCCACCCGTAAATTGACAATTTATAATGGTTTATTTTTATGGGCTAGAATGTGATCTTATGATTTATAAATACAATGCAAAATAATTAAATCAAAGTAATTAACGTATTTGTCACATTAATTATTTATTACTGTTATACTGAAGAATTGAAATTATTCTCTTAGCAATTTTTAAATGTGTTTGCAATGTACTATTAATAATTATATTCACCACACTGTGCAATGGATCTCAAAAAAACCAAAACTTATTCCTCATGTGTAACTGAGGCTTATACTGACTTTTCCCTGCCCTCAGCCCTCAATCTCTGCAACTACCATTCCACTTTGATTCCACGAGAACAAATGGTTTCAATTCAACATATAAATGGGAACATGTAGTGTTTATCTTTCTAAGCCTGGCTTTTTTCTCTTACCATAACATCCTGTAATTCCATCCATATTGTTGCAAATGACAGAATTTCCTTCTTTTCTAAGGCTGAATGACATTCCCTTGTGCATATAAACCACATGTTCTTCATCATCTATTAATAGACCCTTAGATTGATTCCACATCCTGGTTATTGTGAACAGTACTGCAGTGACCATGGGAATTCAGGTATCTCTTAAATATACTGAATCAGATCTTTTAGCTAAATACTCAAAAATAGGTTTACTGTATCATGATGTAATTTTATTTTACAGAATTTGTGAGTACCTTTGTACAGTTTTTCATAATGGCTGTGCTAATTTGCAATCCCACCAACAGTGTACAAGGGTTCCCTTTTCACCACATCCTCATCAACATTTTTTTTTAATTATTTTTTTTTGAGTCATAGCTGTGTACAATAATTCAGTTATGGACTACAGTGTGCGGGCTTCACATACAATTGGAGATATTTTTATCAACCTGATTGATATAACATTCATGATATTTTCTCATTACTTTTTGAGTTTGTTTGGTTTTCCTCATGGACACCCCCAGCACTGCGATTCTGCATCAATG
>CAUYRH010116290.1:0-24080 GCA_963574655.1 Perodicticus potto
ACAGGCGCCCACCACAACGCCCGGCCATTTTTTGGTTGCAGCCGTCATTGTTGTTTGGCGGGCCCGGGCTGGATTCGAACCCGCCAGCTCAGGTGTACGTGGCTGGCGCCTTAGCCCGTTGAGCCACAGGCGCCGAGCCTCTATTTTTTTATTAAGTGACCTTTTTTTTTTGAGACAGAGTCTCACTACGTCGCCCTCAGTAGAGTGCAATCACATCACAGCTCACAGCAACCTCAAGGTCTTGGGCCCCAGAGATTCTCTTGCTTCACCCTCCCAAATAGCTAGAACTACAGGCACCCGCCACAACGCCTGGCTATTTCTTTGTTGTTGTAGCTGTCGTTGTTTAGCTGGCCAGAGCCAGGCTCAAACCCGCCAGCCCCGATGTATGGGCCTGGCGCTTTAACCACTGAGCTGTGGGTGCCAAGCCCACTTTTCTCTCTCTCCCCTCAGCATTGCAGGGCTGTTACGTTTCTGTGAGGCTCTTCTGAATGACAGTTTGTATGTGAGGACCAGGAATATCTGTGCGTGGTTTGCTCGTGTCCATGTGGGTTTGTGTGCCGTAGGTAAGTGCACGCACGTCTGTGTTTCGTTGCTTTGCTTTGACCTTAGAAAGTCAGAGTTGCGTTTGGCTATCATTCTTTTCCCCTACCATTGCTGGAATGATCCTACTTTAAGCAAGCAAAGAGACTTAACAGGAGATCAGCCTTTCTCCATCTTTATTAAGAGGCAGACTGCATGTGTTGGAGAAAGGGTAGTCAGGGAGAGCCTCCATAATCCCCAAATACCGCCTCGGCACCAAGTGTCCTGTTTCTCCCTTAATACCAAGAACTTGAAGCAAGGATGAAGCATCGTCAGGATCTGACTGTCCCTCACTAGCTGAAAATCCTCTTGGGCCACAGGTACCTGCCCTCCAATGTAAGCTTTTTGCTCTCAGTAGGGAGCTGACAGTACTGAGTGCAGAGTTGTTTGTGATGGAGTCTGCAGGTGAGATGCAGGACCAAAGGCTGCCTTTTCCCACATCGGGGGCGGCTCTACCTCCAGACCTTCAGAACGTCTCCTCTGACAGGATCCCGCCTGCCAGAGGGCTAGAGGCAGGCCTTCATGGAAAGGTGAACTGTTTTGGAAAACAGCTCTCAAACTGTGCTTTTCCTCGACATTCATGTCACAGCACTCAACACAGAACACTTCTGTGACCAAACGTGGGTTTGTTTTGCCCACATACGGAGCAGTAGGCACCAGCTGGGTGTCCTCTAGTTCAGGTCCAACACTGTCTCCCCAAAGGTGGTGTCGGGTCCCACAGGTTGAGGGCTCAGTCCACAAGACTGTCCCTCCTCCCACCAGTCACAAGTCCTGGCCTCCAAAACTTTAAGTTCTGGTTCCCATGACCCCTTCTTTGGATTCGATTAATTTGTTAGAGTAACTCACAGAACTCGGGGAATGACTTACATTTACTGCTTTATTGCAAAGGATATTTTAAAGGATACAAATAAACTCCCAGGTGAAGAGATATATAGGGCAAGGTGTGGGAGGGTCTCAAGTGAAGGAGCTTCTGTCCTCAGGGAGTTGGCAGGTGTCACCCTTCCAGCTTATGGATGAGTTCTTGTTCACCTTCCTGTAAGCCTCCTGTGTTCAGCTCCCCAGAAGCTCCCCGAGCCCTGCTTTCTGTGGCCTTTTATGGAGACCCCATTGGTTGTCGTGACTGACTGTCGGGGTTATCTACACAAAGATACAAGCAGGAAATACTGCAGCAGACTCGCCACGTAAAGTCCTCAAGTTTGCCTGTGGATATAGACGTCAAAAGAGTCGTGTTCCATGAGCTGCTGTGGTGTGGAAAGAGGATTGCCTGAAACTAGATGTAAAGTTGTAATGCCAAGTGTGGCAGGTGTGTCTCATTGCACGCAAGGTAGACTGAGGCATTCTGTAGGTTGAGGTGTGCGGGACGTGTGGTTTTTGTATTTCTGCGCAGCTGAGTTCAGCTGGATACAGTTTTCTGTGTTTACCTAGTGTTTTCTTGCAGACAAAATCATGCATAAGCAAATGTGAAAATCATTTTGTGTTCATATTGTGTCTCCAATATGCACATCAGTCACATTGGAACAAATTAGTGTTTTCAAAATAAGCTTTATAGCAGAACTGGCTGTAGTTTATTTGATTTTGGAATTGAGTCCCATTTCCTTTCTTCCTTTCCGCCATTATTGATTTCTTAATTAGTATTTAAGTTAAGCCCATATCAGATTGATTTTTCATACCCTTAGTCCCGCAAGAGGAGAAGAACCAGCATGGTATGTTAATTTGGCTGGAGAGAGTCCACAGGTAGTTTCCTTCTTGGTGAATACCCACATCGAGACTGTGACACTACATGAGGCACAGTGCTGGGGTACATGGACGGGTGAGGTCTAATCCTTGACTTTAGGGGCTTGGAGTCTCATTAAAAACTTTTCAGAGCTTAGATTTGAATGTCTTTGTTGGATCTTCTTAAGATACAGAGGAATCAACATTAGGTTCTTATTTGTGAACATACAACCACACACGCCTGTCCACCCTATTGCCTCCTTGTAGAAGTAAAGATAGGAGTAAGAACTTGTCCAGAGGAAACACAAAGATGTCACTTACCTGTTGAAAATGTGTAAATTTGAAAAGGACCAAAGAGGTCTTGTAGTTCAACCTCTCCCACTTGACTGAGTCATGAACCTAGTTATCACTTGTCCATAGTAGATTAGTAAATGAAAAACAAGTTTTAGAGTAATGTGAATAGTATCTCATTTTTGATAACCCCCAACCCCCACACCTGTGTGTATTGTTTGTGTAAGCTTCAATGATGTGGAAAGATCTCCCATATTGTTAATATTAGTTACCTCAGGGGACAAAAGAAAGCTTATTAACTTCCTCTTTATACATCTTTTATTGTTTGGTTCATTTTAAGAAGCATGTTTTACTTTTTTAATTAAAAAATCTAATAAAGTGGGAAATGAATAAATAATAGTAATAAAAAATATCTTCAGGGCAGTGAGCTTTGTGTCAGTCTCCCCAGTAGCCCAGGCAGTTAAAAATGAATGTGCTGTTTCAGGTGTGGGCTGCCCAGCAGGGCTCTGAACTTCTTGCTGTAGCCTGAGATGATGTTAACTTTTCTGGCTATATTACTAGGGATTCTGTGTTTATAGACCATTAACACCTCAAAGTCTTCCCTGCATCCGCTTTTCTCAGCCCCTCTGCCAGACCTCGATAATCATCTGGGTCCAGGTTTAGTCCTTTATGCTCTGTAGGTGTCAGCTCGTTATCGTGGAGAGCAGTATTCCGTGCTGGATCAAGCCATCTGGCTACAGATGCTCCCTACCACTAACTAGCAGGAAAACTTGGACAAGTAACTTGTCTTGACAAGCCTCAGTTTTCTCATCTGTAAAACAGTGATAATCATAACATTGTGAGGTTTCAGTGAGATGCCGTATGTCAGGACCCTGACTGAGGACCTGGTGAGACAGTGAGGACGTGGTGAACATCAGCTGTCACCATGAAGGCTTTAACCTCAGCTCGTCTCTCTCGTCCACTGGCAAGTCGCTGAGAGAACCTCAGTGCTCCCTCCCTTTCATTAGCAAGTCAGTCTTTCTCACTTTCCTGGCCAGATCCCCAGTGAGTCTCTGTTTCATTCCACAGGTCCCTTCACTGATGTGGTCACCACCAACCTAAAACTTGGGAACCCGACAGACCGAAATGTGTGTTTTAAAGTGAAGACCACGGCACCTCGCAGGTACTGTGTGAGGCCCAACAGTGGGATCATCGATGCAGGGGCCTCAATTAATGTATCTGGTAAGTCCTGAGACTGAAGCCCGAGAGGGCGGGCTTAAAAGGCCCCTAAAGCCAGTGGGTTTTCTTAAAGTCTATTTGTAGCATAGCAAAATAAGAAGATAGATTTCTCTCCACCTCCCCTATCCTCCACCCCCTTGTTAAAAAGCTTAGTGGGTCAAACTCATGTTTCCCCCCGCCCCCATAATTAATGCCTCTTTGTTTTAATGCTTACAGCCTTTGTGCCTCAATAGAACAGAATTAAAGGGGTAACTTTAGACTTTACTTCAGAATGAGTTTGGTTTTCACTCCCTTGAAATTAAATCTGCCCTTTGGCAATAAATAAAAAAGGGCTAAACAAACTTAATTTTACTTTGTGGGAGAAAACTAAATGGAGTTATTTTCTTATTTAAACTAAATGATTTCTGACATTAAGCTCATGTCATTTCCAATGATTGGTCATTGCACTTTACTGATTGTGAAATGCTGAGGGAGATGAGGGCTGAGGAAATTGGAATATATTCCGGAGTGTCAGTTTGCGGTACATGGCTGATGGCTTTTCCCCCCTTCTGTCTGAGAGTGCATATATTTTCCAAAGTCCAACTTTTGAAAAGATGCTGGTAAAGTGCCCAAATTGAGAATTGGATTCCAGAATTAAGGAGATGTAAGTAATGGGTTGGAGTTTAAATGTAGTTTAGAAATGAAATAAACTTTTAGCTCATTAGAACTTCTGGAGCCAAGAGGGAGCCATGGGGGAGCGTGTGTTTACCCTTTAAATGCCAGGGGCCCAGTGTCACAGAGACTGGGCATCAGGAGGAGCTGCTACACATTTGAAATGAGTACCTCTCTGGCTTTTTCCATGATAGATTTTGATTGTGATATATATGGCTATTCATTTGACACCTAAGAGAAAATGATTCACCTTTTTGGAAGGATATAAGGTGTTTCATTATCTGATCATTTCTGCAAACTCTTATTCCCTGCACTCATTGGTCTCTCTCTATGGTGCACCCACACCAGCTCTCCCCATGAGCTTCTCTCGGAGGCTGCAAGACCTGATCTGGACTCTTGAATCAGGTTATTACCCAGGAGAAGTCAGGAGGGTGGAAACCAGCATCGATTGAGGGGCTCCTGTGTGCTGGGCCTGCACATAGACTGTCCCCTGTCATTTCTGTTATCTGCCCCGTGAGGGATGAATTATTAGCTCCATTTTACTTAGGAGACTAGTGGTCACAGGGTCATGAAGCTAGCAAGTGACATAATTAAGATGTGGATCATTTTGTCTGGCACTGTAGCCCATACTCTTTGAACTGCAGCATGCTGGAGAAAGGAAGGGACCTGGGGTGTTGGCGTTTCTGTACCCCCTGGATCCATATGCTTTACGCTTTTCTGTTGATATTAAGGAGAACTGAAATGTTTTATTCCTCTCTTTTATCCACTCCCTCAATTTCCTTATCTGTATCAAATTTGAGCAAGGTTGTCAGTAGATGAAAATTACCAGTTTCACAGTAAATACAGGAGAAGCAACATGATTTTCTGAATAAACTAATCTCAGTAGGTACTTGTATAAGGTAGGTGTGTTTTCTGATTTAAGTATAAATATGTGTATGTTTGTGTGTGTCTCTCTTTTAGAAGACCCAGTCCTCCACTATTGTAGGAATTTTTTTTGAGTAATAACTGCTCATTTCTTTTATTTATGATTATTTAAGGAATACCAAGGTTTTGTGGTTGTGGCCTTCCTTTTGTAGATGAGAGAGTTAGGTACAAAGTGTTGGGTGTAATCATTCAGGTCCTGTGAGTGGTTGGTGGCAGAGCTGGAATTTGGGTTCAGTGCTCTTTCTGGGGTACTAACCTTCACAGGGTTAGTGGAGGGCCCTATCACAAGCGAGTATATAATGTTAAGTTTTCTCTTTCTCAAAATTTAATGTATTTGGGGGAAAAGCTGTTAAATAATAAAATGTCCACGTCTTCAGGCTTTTCTCCTAGATGAAACAACATATTTGCACATGAGAAAGGGCTTCTTTGTTTTTATTTGGTATTTATTTTATTTTATACGGCTTGAGGGGAATCTGGGTGAAGCCAGATGTAGTTGCACTCCCAGGACAACCTCACAAGTTGGCACAGAGGCCAGCACCATTTGCTGCAGTGGTGTGTGCTAAAGGTGCCACTGTGTCATTTATTAGACATACATACCTGGGGATAAAAAGAACTGCCCTTTACCAGGGGTCCGGAGAGAAAATACTCCAGGAAAATGAGGTGGATACCAGGGGATGGGAAGTGCAGAGTATCCAAAGATCTGCCTTCCCCTCTGTCCAGGAGCCTGCATGGCCAGACCTCGGTTTTGCTCACTCTGTTCAGAGGTCAGTGGATTTGAGCTTAGGGAATCTGAGCAGGAAGCCCAGCTCTGCGGTTTAACCAGCTGACTGATCTCCTAACCTCTCTGGCTCCTAGTTTTCTTGTTTATAAAACGAGGAGAATAGTATCTGCCGGGCAGAATATTTACAAACACCATGTAACTGAAATTGTGGGATAAGTGGCATTATTCTTACACTAGCTTTGAAAAAGACAATATTTGAAGGTGGATGTATAATATTTGAATTGCCTTTTTAGAAATTAATTCCTTCTATTAATTTAAGAGCCCTTCCTAATTTTGAGAAGAGATTCATGTTTCTCTTCTTTCTATAATGTGCATTTCTTAGTGAAAAGTTGCTAGTAAATTTTCAAATATAATGTATATAAAATTCTATAAAAAAGTGGTCGTGGGTAGCAGTGGCTCAAAGGAGTGGGGCACCGGCCCCATATGCCGAAGGTGGCGGGTTCAAACCCAGCCCCGGCCAAAAACTGCAAAAAAATCAAAACCAAAATACTGCCAGCATTGCCCTGCTTGCCATCCAGAGTGTTGCGTCACACCTGAAGAGGGCATGCTTCATGCTCTTCTCCCATTTCTGAAAACTCCAGGGATGTGCAAGCTGTTAGGGAAGGTTATAAATCATTCTTTAGGGGAGGGAGAGAAGCAAGGAGAAAGAGAGGAGGGAACAGGGGGAGTGATGGAGATGATGCTGTCCACCCATGGACATGATGTCCACCCATGGAGCTGGCCCCTGCTCAGCCTAGTGGGCCGAGATCTTGAAGGTCTGGGTTGTGACAGAGAGAGACAGATATCTTTCAGAAATACCCTTTGATGCTCTTCTCACCTTTCAGAGCAACCTGATATTCAAGGGACCTTACATTATGCTTCAAAAGTTCAGGCTCTGACCTTTCTTCAGAACATGGCGATTCACTTATTGGGTCCTTTACTAAACTCAGGTGGTAAAGTAACAGCTGGACACAGGCATAACCTGAACTGCTTGTGTCAGTAGGTTATAATGTGTGACTCTGCACCAAGTTGCTGTGGAACCTGGTCCCTTGGACCTATGATTTGAGGCCTTTTCTTTGTCCTCTACATTGGTACTCATCTCACTGTAGCCCCCTGGGATCTGTGCCTATTGGATGCAGCAACGTGGTAGGGGAAGAGGTGTAGGGAGTTTTCTGTTGGCAATAATTGGCCCAGAATGCCATGGTTTTGGCCCCTTGCCCCTTGAAACATACTATCTTACTAGAGATGGCTTTGAATTATTCAAATTTGGACCTCAGCAAAATAGGCACACTTAAATGGAGATTGAAGAAGAAGAGATTGGATTCGTGCCCCCCCACCCTGAGATTTGAAATGGAAGGAAAATAGAACTTTTTTAATTAATGAATTGTTTGAGGCAGTGGGAGATCTCCCTATTTGTTCTAGCTTTGCAAAATTAAATCTATTTTCTGAGATTAAAAGAAAGGTGGGAAAATATTTTTAAGGTAGATAATTTCTGAAAGTGTCTTTGTGGTAAGCTGTTAGTGGATGTGCATTTTTTTTAATACTGCTGTTTAATAATGAGGGAATTTTCCATTAATATTCCAAACCATGTTTGCCAGCGGATACAGCAGGTGAAGTGGTAAAATTATGGGCCCATCAAAAATACTTACGCTTCCTGTAATATGATATTAAGTTTAATATTTTTATAACCTTCACTGAATTCTAATTTCACTAAAGTAGCGAGCATACTTCCATTTGCAGTTCATTTATGCACATTGGTTGCCTGTGTATCAAGCAAATTAGAAATGCAAAATATCTGTGGGGAGGGCTACTGGAAAGAGTCATTAAAGATACCCAATATTTAGGTACAGATACACTTTACTAAGTGTACCCTGGGAATAGAAAATGGATTAAAGACAAACAAACACAAATCTACCAGTGTCTGAATCTGTACTTTAAATTAGAATTCAAAGAATTAAAGAACAGTATTTATTCCTGACATACAGCTCTTTTCAATACCTTTTCAATCACATTTAAAGCATAAAGTTTGTCCAGTAAAATCCTGATGACAGAGAATGAATATCAGCAACTCTTCTTAGATAGAAACATTGGTCAATTAATGTAATTAGGTGGTATTGCAATTGATGATTAGTCCTTTTAAGATTTTGCTGACTCAGTTTAATGCAGCGTTTGGTGGCCTGGGACTAGCCAAGGTTGGGCACATCTTTCTGTGGATCAGCACTAGAACGTAAGTGCATAGAGACTTCAGATAAAGAAGCTGGCACTTATCCATCAAGTGCTGATAGTGGAAGCTACATTTTGGAGTTTGGGCTTCTTAACAGCAACATTCTTTGTTTGAGAGTTTGCAATGGAAGTCTCTGATAAGTGAAACCTTTTTATAAATGGTTTCCATGAATCAGGCGCATTACTCTCAGATAAGAACAACTCACATTCGTACTTAAAAGATGTCTTTAATCTTTTTCACTGAATGAGATTCTGGTTAAAAAAACCAACAAAATTTCAGTTTTATTATGCTTTTAATGAGTTTTTTTTAAGCTTTTAATGATTTTTAAAAGCTTATTATATTTAGCTACCTTAAGAATCCTATGTTTTACTTTTTATGATACAATTTATTCTTTACATTTTCTAACATCACAATCAAGAGAACTTAACCAAGCACGTTCAGTACACCTCACTTAATGGAAGTTAGCTTCAGCTCTCCACAAGATGACTGAGAAGCAGAATAAAATTAAAAGTTTTAGAGCAGCCAGAAGTGATGTTCTTCTCACTCATTGTAATTGCTGCCATGAAACAACATGAAGGCCCCAGCCTTGACTCTTGTTCTGGTTTCTAGCTCATCACAGACTGGAGTGAAGGGAAAGGGCTGCAGAGGTGGCCATGTTGAAAGCAGGTGCAGCAGAAAGTGGCAGGCTGGGCAAGAACACCTGGAGAGCAAGCAAAGGGCAAGTTCAGAAACAACAGCGGGGATTTTCATCTGTGTGAACCCAGGCAGACTGTTCTCCATGTTTCAGGCCCTCAGTCCCAAGAGACCTCATAGGGCTCAGTGCGCTGGTGCACAATGGGGGTTCTGCATCACATCTTGAGAACGATCAGAGGGGCTTTGGTGCATACCATTGTTGACTGTTACAGGAGACAGCAAGGTTGTTGGAGTTTTGAAAAAGGTTTATATTTTTAAAAGTATTTATAAAAGAGAGGAGTAAACCTTGTTATTTGGCCAATGCCTGTGGGTAGTGCATATCATCTTCCACTGATGCTGCATTTGTAGTGGTCTCTACCAAATCATAATTAATCCGACTGTGCGGAGTTTGTTATCTAAGACAGGCTACACAAACTGCAAAGTCCTATAGTGAATACAAAGATAGTTCAGTGTTAACTTATTTATAAATAGATAAAATTAATTATTTACTCACTAGGCTCATAGTCCCATCCATGGGTCCCTGAATAGGCAGAGGTCCAGAAATGTAATCATGATTTCAACATTTTGATAATTCTAAAGGAAATAATAAATTTACTCATAGTTTAACTAAAATGTCAAGTTTCTTTGCTTTAAGCTAGAATTATACCACCTCATTGTGGTAACACTGGTTATCTCCAGCAAAGCAGGAGCTCTGGTTGGCATCTATCTGTGTATGCCTTTGATTAGTTTCAAGGTGGAGCAGCGCCTTCATTATGACGCCGTGAATGCAGTGCGGCGGGGACAGTCTTGCAGTGTAGCCGGAGTGAAAGCGGAGAAAGCAGGAGTCTGAGAATGATAGCCTTGAGAAGGTGGGAAGCGCTGTCATGGCCACGTGGAGGGGACAGGCATGGGAAGGGGGACAGAAGAGAAGCCGGATGTCAAAATTGAGGATTCCCTCTTTTGGCTTACCCAAGGAGATGTCTAGAAGGAGCATGATTCAGGAGTGCTCTGAATGTTGGAAGGAAAGGAGGTGAAAACTCTTCAACTAATGAAAACATACAAATTAGCACCTAGATCCATTAAGTCCTGGTCTCAGTCTAATTGGGGAGAAAAAGCAAACACGTAGGAAGGAGGTCAGGTGTTCTAGTGTTGACAGTGTCTCCCAGTAGAGTAAGGGACCCAGGGAGGCAGCCAGGTGAGGTGACATTTATTCTAGCCGAAGCTGTGACCTTAGGCCCTACACATTTGGGCCCTGGGCCAGCAGCATGAGCTGAACCTCGGACCCATTAGAAATGTGAATTCTTGGCTCACCCCAGCCCTGCTAACTCAGAACCTCTGCAGGGTGATCTACCTGGGAGTCTCTTTCAGTAAGCATTCCAGGTGGTTCTGATAAATGCCGAGGTTTGGGAGCTCTGTTAGTGGAGTAAACCCTGGAAGATGTGGTATATTTGGATTTGAGCACGGTAGAGGAGAATCAAAAAGAACATGATGCCAGGTAGGGTCAATGTGATGAGAGGAGACTTTAAAAGTGAAGACAAGAGAATTTTTCTGGATGTGAGGGTGTAGAGACTTGCTGCACAACCTGAGCAGTGTACACACCTGTTGGACCAGAAGGGCGGCCTCTCCTTGGGACACAGCAGCAGTTCTGAGGAGGATCAGGATGTGAAGAGTTCTTTTACTTGGGAAATAGTTTGGTTTTCTTAATAAGGAGGCTTTTGATCTGAGGAATTAATGTGATGTTACATTTCTGGGCCTTATAGGAGTTATGCAGGAAAATTTGGATGGGAAAAGAACTGGGAGCAAGTTGGAAAATCTCCTTTTTTGGTAGGAAGCTAGAAGTGAGTAGGGCCTGAGCTGAGGCTGTAGGCCTGTGAAATAAGAGCAAGATGTTTTAAAGATAAAATTCTGAGATTTAAAGAAAAAAATTGAAGCACCCTGGTGCTTGTTAGACTTTTATTCATTTGCTCCGTTACCATTATGATGCTGATGAAAATGACCTGTGACTTGCTTGGGTTCTCAGAAGCAGCATTTTACCATTTCTCCTAGGAGAGTATGTATGTATTTAAGTACCGTATAGATTGCATTTCTTTATTTTAAAAAGTCTGATCTTATTGATCCAATGCTTTATGACCCCAAAGGCCTTTTCTTAACAGGATCCTATGTTTGCAATCTGTCATATACAGACATCGTATCACAAAGTGTTAATGTGGGTGAGTAGTGACCCAGTCTCCAGGCCATCGTCTCCTGGTAACAAGCTTCTTTTTAATGTAATACCGGCAGATACATTTTAAAAGTAGGATAGATGGTTCATTTAAGAGGGTTTTATCATCAGTGTCTCTGGTGTTCAAGTGAAATAAATTAAGTTAATGGGAAGCTCTTTTATAGCCTGTCATGGAAAAAAGTACATAATTTTTGTCACAATTTGCATGTATGGAACTGAAAGAGCAAACGATTAGCAACATTTATTCTGTCCTGCTCTTACAAAGTTCTAGCAAGTAGGGTATAGCAAACTGCGTCTGACATAAGAGGATGGGTAGCTGAGAAATACAAACTTTTTGATGTGAGTTAGGGGCCCTGTTAAGTAGGATGTGGATACTGAAAAACATGAAGGTTTCTGAAGTTTTGTCAAGTCTGGTGATCACCCGACCACTCACTCTGGCTTGCTGATGTGGGAGCCCACAAGCCAAGGACAGCTGGCGGGTGGCAGACACCTTCTCCACCTCTGCTCCAGGTGGGAGGAGAGTTGCTATAGTAGGAGAAGGGCTGAGTGTGCACCTGACTCCCAGAGCTTCCTGAAAGTTCACGAGCAGCAGGCCACACATGGCTTTATTCCCAGTTGAAAGCTTTCTACTCAGCATCCTCAGCTGTGCCTTCTATCTCAGGAAGCCCTCTGCTGTCATGGGAGGGCTATTGGACCTGCTGCCTCAGATCCTGTCCAGTGCTTCCTTAAAGTGAGTGGGTGGGAAGCAACAGTGCCCCTGCTTTGTGTGCTTGCATACCTGTTCACCTATTCACGTCTTCTCCTAGGCCCCATCAGATGCTTCTTCCTGATCCACACTGTGGTGATTTGGCAGGGATGTTGTAGGCCTGGAGTTGTGAGGTAGCAGTAGGTCAGAGACCACACTCTTCCCATAGATGGAGAAAGCAGGGTCAGAGCCACTGGATTGGAGGAGCACAGGGAGCCCTTGTTCCCCCATAGCGATGTGTATACTATAACATTGAGGGCCTGGGACGTCCTCAAGACTCAAGGCTTGGTGTGCGTAAAGCTCTTTTCTCTTTTTTTTATAAATTTATTTATTTGAGACAGAGCCTCAAGCTGTCGCCCTGGGTAGAGTGCCGTGGCATCACATCTCACAGCAACCTACAACTCCTGGGCTCAAGCAATTCTCCTGCCTCTGCCTCGCAAGTAGCTGGGACTACAGGCGCCCGCCACAATGCCGGGCCAGTTTTTGGTTGCAGCTGTCATTGTTGTTTGGCGGGCCCAGGCTGGATTCGAACCCTCCAGCTCAGGTGTATGTGGCTGGTGCCTTAGCCACTAGAGCCACAGGTGCCAAGCCTCTTGTTTCTTTTTAAACTACAGATTCTCCCAAGAGGAGTACTATACAAAGCCACCAGTGTGTTCACTTGGATTATTTAATCAGATCATTTTCCTCATGGAGGAGGCAGCTTGGTATAGAACGATGGTCCTCAAACCTTTTGGTCTCAGGACCCCTTTACACTTTCGAAAATTGGAGACCCAGCTGAGCTCCATGGCATTTGTCTATAGTTCCAGCTTCTTAAGACTGAGGCAGGCATTGGAGAAGTTTGAGGACAGCCTGGCCAACATAGCATAACCCTATATCTTTTTTTTTTTTTTTTGAGACAGAGTTTCACTCCGTCACCCTCGGTAGAGTACTGTGGCGTCACAGCTCACAGCAACCTCAAACTCTTGGGCTTAAGGGATTCTCTTGCCTCTGCCTCCCAAGTAACTTGGACTACAGGTGCCTGCCACAACGCCAGGCTGTTTTAGAGACGAGCTCTTGCTTTGGCTCAGGCTGGTCTTGAACCTGTGAGCTCAGGCAATCCAGCCCCCCCTCAGCTTCCCAGAGTGCTGAGATTACAGGTGTGAGCCACTGTGCCCGACCCCATAACCCTGTCTCTTAAAAGAAAATTGAAGACCCCAAAATCTTTTTTTTTTTTTTTATAGAGACAGAGTCTCACTTTATTGCCCTCAGTAGAGTGCCATGGCGTCACACAGCTCACAGCAACCTCCAACTCCTGGGCTTAGGTGATTCTCTTGCCTCAGCCTCCCGAGTAACTGGAACTATAGGCGCCTGCCACAACGCCCGGCTATTTTTCTGTTATTGCAGTTCTATTTTTTTTGTTTGTTTATTTTGCAGTTGGGCCGAGGCTGGGTTTGAACCCACCACCTTCGGCATATGGGGCCAGCGCCCTACTCACTGAGCCACAGGCTCTGCCCCCCAAAATCTTTTTTATGTGTGGGTTATATTGATATTTGTCCTATTAAAAATTAAACTGAAAAATCCCAAATTATTAGTTAAGAATAAGTAAGAATAAGAATAAATCACATCAGAGTAATATTTTAATGAAAAATAACTATTCAAAAAATTCAGTGAGAAGACTAGCATTATTTGACAATTTTTAAAATGTCTTTTAATAGGGGCGGCACCTGTGGCTCAGTGAGTAGGGCGCCGGCCCCATATGCCGAAGGCGGCGGGTTCAAACCCAGCCTTGGCCGAACTGCAAAACAGAAAAACAGCCGGGCGTTGTGGCGGGTGCCTGTAGTCCCAGCTACTCGGGAGGCTGAGGCAAGAGAATCGCCTAAGCCCAGGAGTTGGAGGTCGCTGTGAGCTGTGTGACGCCACGGCACTCTACCGAAGGCGATAAAGTGAGACTCTGTCTCTACAAAAAAAAAAAAAGGTCTATTAATAAAGAATAGGTGGATTCTCGTATCTGTTTTTGCATTCAGTCTGTTAGGATGTATTTTTTTTGGTGAACATACATAAAGAAAAGCTAATTTCATCACAGATGTGTAGTTGGAAAAGAGAAGAGTGTGTCTGATAGAGTTGTCAGGTGATTCTGGACGTGCTTCTTCGATACTGCACCAAACTTGCCAAGTGGACTCTCTGAAAGGTTGTTAGCTGGTGGGGTGGAATCTGAAGCCAAGTCTGTGGACTTCTGGAAGTTTGTTTCATTAAATATATCAGTTCTCTCTTGTACTTTCAGTGGATTTTGTAATATGCTTGGATTATTTGGAAAATGTTAGTTGACATACAGATCTTTCAGATGTTGACACTTTTCATTATACACTATCCAAAGCTCACATTCATTACTATTCCCACTGATCTCCTAGGAGAAGGTTTGAGAAACTGGGAAGCTCTTTATGTCAGATGTTAGTCTCCCACTTTATAATTTTAGCTTGAAAGCCTGGATTTTATCATTGGCAGCAACTACTATAAGTTGTTTTCTTTGAAGTAACAGGTTTCATTCATTTTTCAAGAAAATATATGCTGTACACCATGTTCACAGTTGTAAATAACAGTAGTTGTCTGTTAGTTGTTCATTCAAGTGAAAATGGTGTTCTCAGTTCAAACAGCTTCCCTGTGCTTCTCCCAAGACAGTCACCCTATTTAGGAGAGGTGCAGTTTTATGGTAAAGGATGTTAAGGATATGTGTTGTCAAGGTTGAGATTTAGTAAAAATTAATACTTTTTATTGGCTCATCAAGGATATTTAGTGAAACTGGCTTTATTTTTTAAGCTGAGAGAGTGTTGGGGGTACATAATACAATGGAGATAAGCACCGTTCTGTTCCACAGCCTTGATTTGTGCTAAAATATACCTCTATTGTTTTTGCACCATCCATGCAAGCATCCACATAAATGTCTTGGCATTATAACCAGAGGTTTTTTGTTTGTTTGTTTTTGTTTTGAGATGGGGGCTTACTCTGTTGCTCAGACTAGAGTGCAGTGCTGCTATCACATACATCACTGTAACCTCCATCTCCTGGGCTCAGGTGATCCTCTCACCTTAGTCTCCCAAAGTGTAGAATCACAGGTATGAGCCACTACACCTGGCCATGACCACAGTTTTGACTTCATGGAATCACTTCTTGGGGGACCCTCAAGGGTCTCAGGCTCTTTGGATCCCACTTAAGAACCTATGGTGTGCAGGGCGGCACCTGTGGCTCAGAGGAGTAGGGCACTAGACCCATATGCCAGAGGTGGTGGGTTCAAACCCAGCCCCGGCCAAAAACTGCAAAAAAAAAAAAAAAAAAAAGAGAAACCTGTGGTGTGTAAGGCTGACTCTGGAATCAAAGCCAGACTGGAGCACTGGCACTGTTGCTTAATATGCTGACCAAGGGACCAAGCGAGCACGTAGCCTTTCTAAGCAGTTGTCATTTTATCTAGAAAATGGAAACATGAGCTTCTTAGATGGATTGTTATGAGGATTAAAAGTTGTTTCCTTTCCTTTTCTTCTTGGGGTATTGTGAAGGTATCGGGGATGGGGAACATGGAGGGAGGAAGAGGAAGGGCCTGCTTTGTGTTGGGGCATGACTCAAACCCAGCAGAGCTCTGGCTGAGCACTCTGGGCTGCCCCTCACTTGCACTGTCTCTGAGAAGGTGGAGAAGACTGGGAGGGAAGACGGAGCTCCTGTGGCCGCTCATCTGGGCTGCACCCTGCTCTCTGGACCTGTCTGTTTGTGTTTCCTCTAGCAGTGGTGTCCAACCTTTTTTTTCTGCCGCACATTGGAAGAAGAACTATCTTGGGCCACACATAAAATACACAAACAAAATGACAAGTTGATTAACAGGAAAGGTCCCTGCATGCTTTTCATGATACACAGGAAATGACAACACATGTAAGCAAGAAAAGGCCACACAAAATCAGCCTGTGGCCTGTGGGCCTCAGGTTGGATGCCCCTGAGTGCTAGCTACTCTAAAAACTAGCATTGTCTTCAGATTGCTGTCACCTGGACATCAGGGCTCTTTACAGGTTGTCCTGTTCATTTTCAGAGCTCTCCAGAGCGGTGGCTGGAAACAGAGCAGCAGCAATTCACAGCCAGGAGACCTAGGGTCAAGGGCTACTAGGCCAATGCCTTGTCAAAAACCCGAGGGTGGTCTAGGTCAAGGTTCTCTTCTTCCCCAGATTGAAAAGCAGCAGAGCATGATTTAGTCACAGCCAAGCAAGGCCTGAAATTCTCAAAACCCAGTTCACTTTAATTTTTAAAAATGAACATTGATCTGACAGTGGTTTGAATACTGTATCCTAATTCCACAAAAGGTTGACAAGAAAGATTACAGAGCCTGTGAATACATTGGCTCCTTATGAAATGCACCTATCTGACCACAGTCCAGGGGGTGAGGTGGAAAAGAACACATTGGGGATTTAGCTTTCAGAAGAAGAGTCCGTGATTTTGACCTGCCAGTCTAGTGCTTTGTCCCTGGTGGTAAGTTTCAAGCCCAGGTATGTAATGATGCTCCAGATCTGTCCACAAGGAAGTTCTTGCCACCTCAGTGATGCCAGAGACTGAGTTAAGTTTTTCAAAGATTTATTTCTAACATTTGTTGGATTTTTGTCCTGAAGAAGTGTCTGAGCAAGGCCCTCTGTGGCTCAGAGCACTCAGATGGGTGTTGTAGGCATCTGAGTGACCAGGTACCAAGAGGCATGGTTAGGTTTTAATGGACTTTGTCCCTCATATGGGAAGGGCCCCTGCATCTTTGAGATGGGTAGGGGAAATTGGTTTTTCTTTTTCCTATCGTGTGTGATTGCATAAGCTGTGTTGTGGGGCCTGGGTACATGATGTATAGCCAGCTCACATGGGGTGGCCAGTGTGCTGGAAGGGGCACTGGCCTGCACTGGGTGCTTTGTCCCACTTTGCTGCTGCTGAATGTTGTGGCCTTGAGTGAGCCACTTTGCTCTGTGGACTTCTCAAATCTTCATTTGTGGTGAGGGCTGCCTGCCCCTTTGTCTGCTGCAGGGAGTGGTGGTGTGTAAAGATTTAGAAGGAGTACTTGGGAAGCTCCAAGGCCATAGAACAATAATGAGTGCCCATCAGAAAAGGTGCTGGGAGACCTGCTGCTGGGAAGGACAGGCTTGTGCTGTCAAGGGACACAGTGGCTGTAAGCAGGGGCTCTCCAAGCAGACTGCCTGGTTTGAGTCTGTGCTTCTCCATGGTGTGATCTTGGGTGAGTTAGCTAATCTCTGGGCTCTGTTTTTTCATTTTTCTGAAAAATTAGGCATCAAAATAACACCTCTCCTCCAACAATAGTACCTACCTTTAAATGGGTTACATGAAATAATAACACACCTAAAGCATAGAGCCCAGTTTTGGCACATGGATACACTGAGTCCACATTGGCTCTTGTGATGGGCCAAGTAGGCTTCTCTTGTATGCGAAGTTATGTTTTAGGGAACTTAACTAGGTGTATGGTTCAGCCAAAGCCTTGCAGCAAAAAACATATTTTAAAACAGTTGTCATTTAACAAGAGTGGGCCCGCTATTTAACAAGAGTAGCCCCCCTCTTGTGGGAAAACTGTCTGTTTTGGGAAATGGGCTGAAGGAAGCCAGTCAGAGGAGAAAGGACCCCTTCAGTGCAGGTGGGACTCACGCACAGGGGCCACTGCACTTCCCCTCCATTCTTAGGGAGAAGGATGGGAGTCATAATTGGATATTGTTTTTTTCCCTTCTGTGTGAATGTACTAGTTGTGAAATTTTTCTAACATTCTATTGGCAAAATTGTATTTCAAGCATTACCTTGATTAGCTATGTGGGAAATGGGGTGGAGAGTTGCTAAAACAGTTTCTTAAACGTTCCTAAACGTCTTAGATCATTCTATTTTAGTTCCTGAAAAGACCATTTGGATAGTTTTCTTCAGCAAAACAGGCATATGGTGTTTTACCCAGTGTACAGATTCTGGAAGGCCGTGTCTGTGGTAGATTTTTGGGAGTGAGAGGTGGCAGTGGGCAAGAAATCAGAAGACAAAATCCTAAGCTCCACCACTACCTGCCCCCTGACTTGGGCAAGTCCCTAACCTTCCTGGACCTGAGGCTGGTGGCCTGCAGAATGGAGATGGTGTTGGTCACTTCTCCTTGCTGGCTTTGTCAGGGGTGTCCTCAGGGTCAGATGAGAGATAGCTTGACAACCAAAGTACAATATTAGCATAACAATGGCACTGGTGACCAGACTCTGACCCTCTAATGAAATATTTTCTTTCTCAGTGATGTTACAGCCTTTCGATTATGATCCCAATGAGAAAAGTAAACACAAGTTTATGGTTCAGTCTATGTTTGCTCCAACTGACACTTCTGATATGGAAGCAGTAGTAAGTACTGAACGCGTCTTATTTCTTTCAGTAATCATTTAAAAAACTGATTAGCTATAGAACTGTGGTGCATGCATTTCAAAATGTGTCAGAATTGTTTCAAGGGGAACAATGTTTTCAAGGAGATTTATACTTTGACTACCTGGTTTTTCTAAAACCTTGATGACTAATTTTAACATTTGTGTAATTGTCTAGAATCCTGTTCTTTCCTGACTTGTATAAACTCAGTGTGCTTAGTAGTCCCTTGCTCTGATGAGTTGTCTCTTGGATGGTGGGGAAGCCCCTCCCTCTCCCCACATCCCAGAGGGATGTGAGGGTGTCAGTATGGAAGTACTGAAAGTCCCGCTTGACATAGACTTTTTTGGGGGACAAGGGAGGCTTGGTTCTAGTAAGCATGATTATTTGTTTTTTCCCCTTAATTCTTGCATTTTTCCCCCTGCTTAAATATATGTTTAACTTTTTCTCTAATTTTGGTAGAATAAAGATGACTTCATCTTTAGACAATAAATAAGTGATGTTATAGTACTGATATTTCTGGACAGAAAGAATGGAAATTCTCCCCAAAGCAAGCTTTTTATACGTGTGAGTCAATCCAGAGACATTCTGTTCCTGCGCATTTGATCAGAGTCTACATACAAGCCCCGAAGTCCACAGCACAGCAGGGAGCCTTGTGGGTACTACTGCCTGGGAGGAGGACAGGGCTGCCCAGGCCACTTTGCTGCTCTCCAGCTTGGCAGCCCCAGAGCAGAGCTAAGTCACCCCAGGCATGCCCGACAGTTTGAGTTAGCTGTCCCCACACAGTGCTGCAGCTTTGCTCTGAGTTTTATACGAAGGGCTGCTTTGTGCCCAGCCCTCCACACGTCCCTCCTGTTGCCACATGCCCTTTTCATTTAGTCCTGGAAAAGTGTGACTGACGTTTAACTTGTAAGCAGGAAATGAAGGGGAAGCCAGATCTTTTTGAGTTTGAGAGAGGTCAGTGATCACAGGCCATCTTCTTTTCATGAGAACGATGATTAAGGCACTCATTACTTTCTCTTTTATTTTATGAAACATGATGTGTCACTTCATGTTAATTTGTGTGACCAAGGAAACATGGCAGATGCAAAATATGGAACATCCAAGAATATGTTCTGTTTGGCTTTTGCTGCATGGCATGGTAAAAAGAGCATGGGCTGGGCTGTCATGGGGTTGAAGCTGAGTTCTGCCTTTCACTAACACTATGGCTGGTGCAGGCTCATTAATTCTCTCAAGGTTTTGGTCATTTATAAATTAGGGATAAAAGCACACACAGCTCACAAGATTGTGAGGATTACCTGTGCCATGTATGAATCGTAGTCCAGAGTCCACCACTTGGTTATCAGCGGGTGTTGTAGGCCAGGCATTGCATATACACTAAAGGGCCATTTGACTTCCTGATATGGTTATTTTTATAACAGTTTTGTATAAAATGTACATCGTAGGAAGTTTGAGAAATCCACAAATGACCCAAAAAAAAAAAAAAAAAAAAAAAAAACCAACTAAAAGTGAACCGTAATTCTTTTGTACTATACTAGACCATAAGCACTGTTCATGGGAAAGCCTTGTGATTTTTCTCTATTTTGAAATATTTTTATTTTGATATATAGAAAGTTGAAAAAATATCCCAGTGGCCACTTTACCTGACTTACCATTTGTTAGCATGTTGCCATCTTTGCAATATGCATACATTTTTTTCTGAGTTGGGCCTGGTGACTCATGCCTGTAATCCCAAGGTGGGTGGATTGCTTGAGCTCAGGAGTTCAAGACCAGCCTTAGAAAAATTGAGACCCCCCCCATCTTTAAAAAATAGCCGGGCGTTGTGGTGGGCACCTGTGTAGTCCAGCTACTTGGGAGGCTTAGGCAAGAAAATTGCTAGAGCCCAAGAGTTTCAGGTTGCTGTGAGCTATGACACCACGGTACTCTACCAAGGGTAGCAAAGTAATACTTTGTCTCAAAAAAAAAAAATAAAAATAAAATAAAAATAATTTTTTTCTGCAGAACAATTTGAATGTCAATACAGTCTTTATGATACTTCACTTCTAAATACTTCAGAACAAGGACAGTAACCACAATACTATTAATTATAGCCAAGGAAATTGATATTAATTTAGTATTATTATCTAATAGATACATTCATATTTATCATTTTCCATTTGTTCCAAAAGTGGGCTTTAATTGTTTTTATTCTGGTAGAGGACTCCTAACCTTTTTTGTTTTTCAGACTTTGAATGTTTTAGAGTCAGACTAGCTGGCATGTAGAATTGTCCCATATTCTGAATTTCGCTGATTTCCTCTTAAGTTCAGGTTACATATTTTTTGACAAAAATATTCCATAGTTGATATCATGTGTGCATCACACCAGGAGGCGTTTCATGCTGGGCTGTCCTTATATTTGTGACGCTTGGTTAAGGTGGTGACTGACAGCTCTGGCCAAAGTCAAAGCTCATTTGCCCCTGTGACTAATAGGTAATTGTGATACTCTCAGGCATCTGATGCTTTGAGACTGTGAACATCCTGCTCGCCAGCCGTCTTTCACTGGGTGGCTTTGGCATTCATTGATGACCCTTGCCTGGTGTCCTTTTGACACACACACATTGGTGAGTGTGTGTGCAGAGGAACAGATTTCGATATTGTTGGTAGTTTCTTCACTTAACATTCTGGACTTTGCCCTCATGTAACTGAATGCTGTTCAATATCATTTGAATGGCAGCATGCTATTCCACTTAGTGAATCTACTGTAGTTTATGTGGCAGTCCCCTAATGTCAGATGTATAGGTTATCTCCCGTTTTTGGTTCTTAATACCTGTGTTGCACTAGCCGCATGGCTTGGGGGAGGGGCAGAGAAGGGGTTGCCTTCTTTTTCTGTGATATACATGTGTAACCTTGCTGCTATGCTGGTCTGTAATTCTCAGAACACCTTCAAATTCCTATTTTTCACTGCCTTGAAGGGATTGTAAACCAGGAGCACATCCTCCTAAAACATGAGATTTAGCTAGGAAGGTGCTCTCCCCACAGACTGGAAGGATGGAGTGGCCATCAGGGTGGGGAGGACTACCTAGGCAACATGCTCTGTGTAGCTGGCAAAGTGGTTCTAAGACCACACTCAAATAGTATGTGCTTACCCCTGAGAAGGATGTGCCCTGGGAAATGACTTGTATTTCCTTAAGGAAAGCCACCGTTAACCTCCAATCATCCAGATGTGATTTAGAGAGTCGCTCTTTGCTCAGCAGTGGTCACCTCTCTTCCGCGTGCCTACCCCAGACCAGCACACCGGGCACTGGCCACTTTGAAGGTTTAGGCAACAGAACTTCAGGGCTTGTGACATGTAGTAAATATTCAGGAAAGCTTGTGTACTTAATCTCATCATGTCACAAATATCGAAATCTCAGCAGACTTAAGTTCTCTATTTGATATACATCAGGGCTTTCTCATTAAGAGTATTTTTCTGAGATTATCAGTTATAGGAAGAAAATTATTCTTCCAACAGCTTTATAATATCTTGATTATTAAATTTAAATTGTTTCAGTGGAAGGAGGCAAAACCAGAGGACCTTATGGATTCAAAACTTAGATGTGTGTTTGAATTGCCAGCAGAAAATGATAAACCAGTAAGTATGTTTATAGTTAACAGTAATTGAATGCTGCAAGCTGATACTTATTTGCATACCATCTCCTGTAAAACCAGGATTTAAGTTGGCAAATTATTTTCCTCCCTCTGATGTATGAAGAAAAAAAAATAAGCTGAAGTCAACAAATAAGTGGGCCATTATGAAATGAAAGACTTACAGAAAGACAACTAATTGAACCCATTTTTCCCCTTGAAAAGTACAGGCTGATGGCTGTTTGAGATGTCGTCAATCCCAAAGAGCCTTTTTGGAGGCAGCGCCTGTGGCTCAAGGAGTTGGGTGCTGGCCCCATATACCGGAGGTGGTGGGTTCAAACCCAGCCCTAGCCAAAAACTGAAAAAAAAAAAAAAAAAAAAGAAGTGGCCAAAGAGCCTGTTTGGCTCAGCAAAGTTATAGGTCACTGTTAAACAGTGGGTGAGACTAAAACAGGGCATATTGGCCTTTTATCCTGGTGCCAGGTGCTAGGCTCTGAAGTTCTGTCATCTTATGCCCTGTCAGTGCTGCCTCTCCCTACCCCCCATCTCCCCTACCTCTTCCACCCCAACCTGCTCTTAGAGTTGATTCCCAGCCTCAGCACTGCTGACAGTGGGGCTGGACAGCTGGTTGTGAAGGGGGCTGTCCTGTGCACCGTGAGATGTTCAGCAGCATCTGAGCACCCAGCCACTAGATACCAGAAGTGCTTCCCAGTGTGACAGCCAGAAATGCCTCCATATATGTGACCCAGAGGACTGTATCTTCCTGCACTGAGGGTGACCTGACTCTGTGCTGCCTGAGGGGTAGGGAAAGGAGACCCTTTCCCCCAGGCTGTCAGCTCACTTTCTCTTTGTCTGAAGACAAAGGATTCGCCTGTCATGGTCTTCACTTGTGACCAGTTGAAGAAAGGAGACTGTATCTGAAATGCTAATTTGGACCTCCCTTCAACCTAGTCAAAAAAAAATTGAAATTGTATTAAAAACACAAAGAATTTAAAACACATGCAGAATATAAACTACCCTGGCCATTAATAGCTAGAGTTAGGAAATAGAAGTGCTCTGAAGCATTCTGTTAACATTATCCATAATGACTCCAGGAGTACTGTTGATCTGTGTCAAAACTATACAATATTTTCTTTCTGTTCAGT
Organism: Perodicticus potto; assembly: GCA_963574655.1. NCBI lineage: Eukaryota > Metazoa > Chordata > Mammalia > Primates > Lorisidae > Perodicticus > Perodicticus potto. The sequence continues at coordinate 23,119 of CAUYRH010116290.1, forward strand.
AATTGACCTCTGTCATTATCATGTTTTTTTGATGGATAGTAGTCATTTTTTCCCCTCCTCCCAGATTACATTTTCTGTCATGAGAAGGTCAGTTTGGAAGTGGGAGAACTATATTCCAGTCCCACACTCTTCTTATTTGGAAAATGAGGGTAGAGCCAGATACCTTGGTCTTCATTTTGCTACCCAGAACCCCCAGAGCAACCACTGCCAGTCACTCACCTCCTGGCACACATGGTGCTTCCACGAGTGTCATTGGATGGTCTTGGTGGGAAGTATGTAGCTTCCGCAGATTTTGAGACATTAACGGACACTGAGCTTGGTTCACCTTCCTCTCAGCTTCCAAGTTCTAACTTGGTAGAATAAATGGTCCTCTGTGTAGCGTTCTCTCTGGCCTCCCTCTTCCACCCAGGCGTCCTGGGCTATTTGGCTCTTCCTGGTGACAGTCATTCCTGGCTAATAACTCCTGAGCTTCCACCCTTCCAGTATGCTAATTCTTGCAAGGCAGGACTCGATAGTGCAGTATACACAGGCCTGTTTCTCTCTTTAAAGTATTAGTCTCAGCCGGACTTCATTATTTGCCTTTATCCATAATTTCTAGGGCCCAATTGCTTTAGATTATTAGCATACTAGATAAAGTGATCCATTTTTAAAATAAATGCTACATTTTACAGTGTAGATGAAATGCTACCACGTCTGGTGTTTGCTGAGAACTACTTTACTTTGCATAAAAAAGTCCTTTATTACATGGTTGGTGACACTTGGGCTTTCATTTATTTCTGAACAGCATGATGTAGAAATAAATAAAATTATATCCACAACTGCATCAAAGACAGAAACACCGACTGTGTCTAAGTCTCTGAGTTCTTCTTTGGATGACACTGAAGTTAAGAAGGTGATGGAAGAATGTAAGAGGCTTCAAAGTGAAGTTCAGAGGCTACGGGAAGAGAACAAGCAATTCAAGG
>CAUYRH010116292.1:0-60388 GCA_963574655.1 Perodicticus potto
CATATTTGAAGGGTCAGGAGAAAACTTCTAAATATGGATCAAAAATGTTTTCACATAGTAAATGAGAAAATCTCATGAATGTTATGTCAATCAGGTTGATAAAAATATCTCCGATTGTATGTGAAACCCGCACACTGTACCACATGATTGAATTATTGTACACAGCTATGATTCAATTAAAAAAAAAAAACCACAATAACTAAATAAATAAGAACCTGCCCTCAAAAGAAAACAAAAAAAAAAAGGTAAAAAAAAAAGAATTCTTTCTGGAAAAGGAAGGATTGGAGCTAAACTTCAAAGAAGGGGCAAACTATGTACAGTAGAGGAAAATATTCTAGGTTCTGGAAATGGAAAAGATTAATATATGAGATAGTATATGCTAAGTTTTGTGTTTAAGAGTTGTCTGTATCACTGTGAGTGAAGACTCTTAGAAAGAAATTTGAAAGAAACATCTGGAAAGTTAGCTTCAGTTTTGTATTGACTCTTATAACATCCTAAATTTTACGGTAAGGACTCTGGGCTTGGTTTCTTTGTGGAGTCACTGTCAAGTTCTGAGCAGAAGCTGTGTGTGATTCCTTCCTTGGTTATTTTTCTTCTGATAGGAGTCTACAGGTTTAGGTAGATGACTTGGGTGTAGTAGAGGGTGAATAAGAGCAAGGGAGGCTGGAGGGTAGGCAAGCAGCAAGGAAGCTGCCCAGGAACTAAGAATGAGAGGATGAGAGTGTAAATGAGAGCGAAGCAGTAGGAGGCTAACAGCTACATCTATGCTGGACAAAGAAATCTCTATAACCTGCAGCCTGATTCAGTAGGTGATACAACTACAGTTTCCATTACAACTCCCTGTCCCCATTTTGGCTGATTATACCTATGTGTCCTGGTCCCAATTTCTGACGGGTAATCTCAGATCTAAGACAGATTTGGGGAAATATATTTGGAAAAAGAAATTCCATTTATATCACAAAGAATCAAAACAAGAATCAAAAACACATTTCTAGTGGGGGAACAAAGAAAAAAGAGAAAAAAAGATTATTATTTGTTTAATATCAAACATCTGAAAGACATATTTTAATACATTTGACCTGGCATACCCATTTCAACTGGGTATTAAATAAGGAGTGAAAATAGGTGAATTTTATTCCAAACAATAGTTTAAACTAAATAATAATTTAATTCACTTTTTTTGTTTATTATTTTGTTTTCTTAAGACTACTAAAACTTAACTGAACAAGATTGTGAAATGACCAGTTGGTATAAGCAGAATTCTTTCATACCCAGGGAAGGAACTTGGAAACAATTTGGGGGTTGAGAATGAGGAATTCCAGATGAGAAATGCCCTTCATTAAATTGTAACAGTCACATATCCTAAATCTAAAAGATAATGTGAATAGGATAAGATAAACATGTTAGATACAAAGCCCCTCAAATCCAGAGGAAATGTTGGAGGTCATAGATTTCAACCTACTTACTCATCTTGGAAATGAGGAACTAGATCCAAGGAGTTTATATAACTTGTCCAAAGTTCAATGTTAATGTTACTTTTTGCAGAACAAGAATCAGAATGTGGGGTTTCTTTATTTCCCAACAATATCCCTCTTCTATTTGAAATCATTCATCACTCCCCACCCTGCCTGAAGTTTGTCAGAGACTAAACCAGCAGGATGTTGAGGGAAGCACTTTGCATTCCCAGTCACCAGCAGTTATCGGTAGGCCAGGAGTAGAGATGTAGGTCCTTGAAATGATATGAAAAATTACACAGCCTATACAGTCCCTCTCCCAAAGCTGCCCTTCCTTCACTCTCATATTCCTTCCCAAAGCAACTTCTCTGTGACTTCTACTCATTCTTCAAAGCCAGTAACACCTTTATACCTAATCCAGGAAGGGACATAACAGAAAATGAAAACTACAGGCCAAAATCCTTCATGAACAAAGAGGGATAAATTCTGAACAAAATATTAGCAAACAGAATTCAACAGCTTGTCAAAAAGATAATATACCATGACCAAGTGGGATTCACTCTAAGGATGCAAAAATGATTCAATATATGCAGATGAGTAAATGCCATTTACCACATAAACTGAAATAAAAATAAACACCATACAATGATCTTAATAGATGCAGAAAAAGCATTTGATAAAATCCAGTAAGCCTTCATGATAAAAAAAAAGAAGGATAGAAGATATGTTCCTTCTTGGCACAGAAGGAACATATCTCAAAATAATAAAATCCACATAAGACAAACACACAGCCAACATTATACTGAATGAGGAAAAGTTGACAGGATTCCCTTTAATCACTGGAACAAGACAACAGTGCCCACTGTCACCACTTCTATCCAACCCAGCATGGGAGTCCTCACCAGAGTAATCAGGCAGGAGGAAAAAACATCCAAATTGGGAAAGTGGAGATCAAACTATCCTTTTGCCAATGATATGATCTTGTGTCTAGAAAACCCTAATGACTACCCAAAAGACTCCAAGAATTGGTAAATAAATTCATCAAAGTACTGAATGAACACAAATCAACAACATTTCTATATACTAACAATGGTCAAACTGAGAGTCAAGTCAACAACTCAATACCATGTACAATAGCTACAAAGAAAATAAAATGCCTAGGAATATACTTAACTGAGGAGGCGAAAGATCTCTATAAGGAGAACTAAAAACTGAAATAAATAATAAATGAGGCTGGATGTGGTGGCTCACACCTGTTATCCTAGCAATCTGCAAGGCCCAGGCTGGTGGATTGCTTGAGCTTAGGAGTTTGAGATAAGCCTGAGCAAGAGTAAGACCCCATCTCTACTAAAAGTAAAAAATAACTAGCCAGGTGTGGTAGTACATACCTATAGTCCCAGGTACTTGGGAGGCAGAGGCAAAAACTTCACTTGAGCCCAAGAGTTTGAGGTTGCTGTGAGCTATGATGCCACAGTACTCTACCAAGGGCAACAGAGTAAGACTCTGTCTAAAAAGAAAAAACAAAAGTAGATGACACAGCAAAGGAAAAACATCTCAAGCTGATGGATTAGAAGAATCAACATTTTCTAAAAGTGTCCTCGCAGCCCCAAGATATTTATAGATTCAATACAATTTCCATCAAAATACCAGTGTTATTTATTTTACACAGATCTAGAAAAATATTATCTTAAACTTCATATGGAACCAATAAAGAACCCCAATAGCCAAAACAATCTTAAGCAAAAAGAACAAATCTGGAGGCATCAAATTACCTGACTTCAATTTATACTACAAATCTATTGTAATCAAAATAGCATGGCACCATATAAAAGTACATACACAGACCACTGGAACAGAATAGAGAACCCAGACATAAAACCATGTAGCCACAACAAATCAGACGAAAACGTGCACTGAGAAAATGATGCCCTATTCAGTAAATGTGCTGGGAAAATTGGATAGATGAATGAAACAGTATCCCTATCTCTTGCCACATACAAAAATGAATAAAAGTGGATTAAAGATTTAAATGTAAGACCTGAAACCATAAAAGTTCTTTAAGAAAATGTGGGAAAAACTCTTCTAGACATCAGCCTTGGCAAAGAATTTATCATTAAGATCCTAATGGCAGATACAACAACAAAAATAAATACATGGGACTTAATTAAATCAAAAATGTCTGTACAGCAAAGAAAATAATCAATGGAGTAAATAGACAATATACAGAACGGGACAATATTCCCAAACTCCACATCCACCAAAGGACTGATGTCCAGAATCCATAAAGAACTCAAATACATCAGTAAGAAAAAACAAATATCCCCATTAAAAAGCGGGCAAAACACATGAAGAGAGTTTTTTGCAAAGAAGAAAGACAAATGTCCTACAAACATATTTTTAAAAATTCAGCCTCACTAATCATCAGGGAAATGCAAATTAAAACCACAATGAGATACTACCTTACTCCTATCATAAAAATCATTATTAAAAATCAAAAAGCAATAGATGTTGGCATTTGATGTGGTAATAAAGAAATGTTTATATGCTGTTAGCGGGATTAGAAACTAGTATAACCGCTCTGGAAAACAGTTGGAGATTCCTCAAAGAGATAAAAGTAGACTTACCACCTGATCCAGCAATCCTGCTACTGGGTGTCCACCCAAAGGAAAAGAAGTAATTATATCAAAAGGACACCTGCACTCAAATGTTTATCACAGCACAATTGCAAAGATGTGGAATCAATACATACATAAGTGCCATGAAATTCTATTCAGCCAAGAAAAGGAATGAAATAATGTCTTTTGCAGCACCTTGGGTAGAACTGGAGATCATTATCCTAAGTGAAGTATCTCAGGAATGGAAAACAAACAGCACATAACAAACAGCACATATTCTTACTAATCAGTAGGAGCCAAATGATGGCTACACATGGGCATAAAGTGGTGTAAAGGACATTGAAAACTAAGAAGGGCAGAGGGTGGGAAGGGGAATGAGGGATAGTAACTTACCCATTGGGTATAATGTACAGTATTCTGGTGACAGGCGCACTAAAAGCCCTGCCTTTAACACTTGTACCTCCTTATCACTCTAAAATAAAAACTGAAAAAATAAACGCATGGAAATAGAAGTAGAATGGCCATGTAGGGTAACGGAGTAGTTTATATGGCTAAATTTGAGTATGGAGCAGTAAGAGCTGAGGCGAGAGAAGGGCATGGACAGATGAGAAAAGACCTCATTCGTATGGTAAGGGATGGGAACATCATGGCTGTGATGGGACACCGCCCGTGAGCTATAAACTTGAGAGTAGCCTGATCTGATTTATGTGTCGTTTCACAAGACAGAAGCTGTGTTCTTTTTTCCAAATACATTTTTCTAAATATATTCTAATGTAATTTTAAAAAAATATTGTAATAAATGAAGAAATAGTGATATGGCTTAGGAATAAAGAAAACAATATGTACTTAGGCACTCACAGTGTAAACCAGGGCGATGACACTGGAAATCCAAAGAAAAGGATGATCTGAGAGCCACTGAAGAGAGAGCAATCAGGAAGTTGTGACCAATCAGCAGGGAAATTCCGTGAGGAGTGCGAAGGGGAAGAGGAGTCAGGGGATCCCCAGGTTTTAGGCTTGGATAATGACGGATCACTTGGATCACTTATTTAGGAAGGGCCTGGACAGAGAAGTGGAGGAAAGGAGGCCGAAGAGGGTCAACGTGAGGCATTTTCATTCAGTTCAAGATGAGCAAAATTGAGAGGGCTCTTGGGATGTTTCGGAGAACATGAGCTGGGATGAGAAAACTGGAGGGCACAGCTTTGTGATTGATCCAGAATGGACTAAGACTCAGTACAAATATACCATAAGATCACGGACTGACCTTCCACTGAAGTGGGAATTGGCAAACTAGGCTGTTTTCGAAGCAGTTTAGTTTGGTTACAGCTAATTTACATTAAAATCACCTGTGGTGCTTGTTAAACATACACATTGACCCTCTGCTTTTACTTAAACACTCTCAGATGATTCTGATGCTGGTGGTCCATGGATGCTAATTTAGGTAAAACTGAAATAACTAATACTGGCAAAATCAGATCAGTCCCAGGGCAGCTGACTTCTCCCCAACAATCTGTATACTGCTTTATTTAATCAGTCTTTCTGACCCACTTCTAATACTGCCTCCTCAAGCTTAATTACCATCCTTTCAGAAAACTTTACATTGTCACGTTTAATTTCCACAGCTTTGAGAGGTAGATATTATTCATAGCATTCAAAGTTGAAGAAACTGAGCTCACAGACTTTAAATAATTTTCCCAATATCCTTGAGCAAGCTGGTGATAATAAAAAATCATACCAAGATTGTCTCATTCCAAGGCTTGCACCTTTCCACTGTGGCTCATTGCCTCTTCCACAAAGCCTTATCTACCAGTTAATCACTTCCTTTTTTAAAAAAAAAAACCTTATTTTTAAGTATCTGTGATTTTCAACTATTTAACAGATGGTGCCATAGCGCATTATTATCTGGCTGATTTCCACATACTAGAATAGTGTCTTTAACTTTATAGTCTATGGCCACAGGCTATCTTTTATTTTTCTGTCTTCCCCAAAGAGCTGGGCACTCATGAAGACATTTAGTGGGAGATCAACAAATGCTGTACTCAATTTCCCCAAGGTGTCAGCATTCCAAGTGACTTCCTGTGTGCTCAGCATGACTCATTGTCACAAAGTCCTCCTCTTTAACATGAGGAAATTCACACACTCTTTGGCACCTGAGTCACAGGCATTTTAGGCAGAGCAATTATACACATGTAGTACGGCCCACCTACATTGAATTGAAGTATGGATATTAATTGTCAAGTACAATATTAAATGAAGAGGGAGAATGTTCTTTCCCGAAAACAGATTTCCAAAGTCTCTGTGCCAGAATAGAAGTGCTCAGCCCCCCAAAAGTCCACTTACTTCCTCTGGGACCCAGATGGGTGTAGCGTGCCACAATCCTTTCATGAACAACAATAGCCCTGGTGCAGGGAGAAGGGATGAAGATTCAGGGTGGCCCCTGAATCTCAGAGGAAACAAACTCTGAGAGGCCCAGGGGCTGGGTTTCCAGGAAGGAATCCAAAGTGGGATGCCCCATGAGAGATGGATTCAGTGTCACCGCTGACATGACCATACCCTGTCACAAAGCTTCTACCTGGCTCAACAAGGGACTTGCTCCTGAGACAGTAACAAGAACAAGCAACAAATTATTGAACAAGAACCACAAAGAATGATTATTTCATTAAAAATGAGAATGTTAAAGCGAGGTCAAGAGATCAGAGAACTACAACCTTGTTTTACATAATAAAGAAACAAAACTGCAGGAAGCCTTTTCATCTCTTATCAATGTGTAAATCATCCTGCCAAAACATAAGAAATGAGAGAGAGAGAGAGAAAATAGAGGGGCAGAAATCCTGCCATACTTACAGGAAAACAGCAAGTTTCAGGTTCTCGTAAATGAAGAGAGAAGCGATTCCAAGACTAATTAACTGGTAGCCTATATTTTACAAAGTGTAAAACATAAAACTTTTTTAAAGACTGAGTTCATGGGATCATTTTTATTAAAAATGAGAACTTGAGCTAATATGTGCTGCAGAAACAAATAGTTATCTGCAATGGGGAGTTATATAGATTAATTAAAGAAAATAAGTGATCGAAGACTTGGGAGCAGTGGAAAAGAACAGTACAGAAAGACAGCAAAACTTTCACTGTTCGCAACTGGCGGAGGGTTTCATTAATAATTTCAAAGCAGAGCCACATTGTATAATATGTAAGGACTGTTGGACATGGTTATTCTTTAGTAAGACGTCCTTTGTGGTCGTTCCATGCTGTGATTTGGTCCTTCTCCATCCTTTCACCTGTTCATTGGTGTTGACGGTCATGGGTCTACGAGCATCCCATGCACTGGAACCACTGGAATCCAGCCAGAAAGTCTCAAGTGACATTCTGGTGTGCTGAATGAGCCAACGAGGTAGACAACATCCTCGACAGCCTGTGTCTTTGAGCAAGCTTATTATGGTCTGAATGTGACCACAGCATCCAGCACACCAAACTCATGTTCAAAGTGCAACCGAGTTTTCTACATAACCAGGATACTCATCCAAAGAAACTGAAGAACTCAAGATGTTGTAAAGTTTAGGAATTCAAGACAATGGAAATACTAAAATCAAAACAACAAACAAACAAAAAAGGATCTAAATACTTTGACATCATGAGTTAAAGATTTAAACCTTAGAGAATACAGATTGTGAAGACAAACACAAATAAAATGAAACTACGTCAAAACTCCTCCTCCTTTAGAAGACGGCCCAGACTGCATAATGGAATATTTCACATTGTGCCTGGGATGCCCTTCTCACCTTTCTTTACCTGAATAATTCAGCTTTGGTGTCTTTTCCCCTAAGATATGCTATGTGTCTCCTGCATTTTCAAAGACCCCTTTGGATACTTTTACCTGGTTTTTATGTGTTTGCTGTTCCTAATTATATAAGCTTCTTAAGGGTGAATATGGTGGCTCTCTGGGTACTCCTAGCATGCCTAACCTATGCCTCATTTATAACTCATTTATACAAATTTATAACTCATTTATAAATGAGGCATAGGTTAGGCATGTCTTTAAAATGAACTAAGCTAAATATAGGCTTAAATCACAGCTTTAGTGGTGACAGTGAATAACACAAAAGGGAATTTAGACACCAAAAGAATCAGAGGTTGCTACAGCTCAGGTCCTCTAAGAAACAGGTGCCAAGAACAAGATAAAAGTTCGGCAAATTATCGGGGTGATTCCTGTGAAAAGTAGAGGAGAGGTAGCAGAAAGAGGAGAGGTATTCAAGAATGTTTTCAGATTGCACACAATGTGAAAGTCAAGCAGGTAGGGAGAAAAATCGGATAGGAAGAGTCTCAGGCTCAAGTGTAACTCTGTGGTCTCAGTCAGCCCTACATGATACTCCAGAGCAAATTAACCATTAGAGTATCTCCACATTGTACAGAACACTGCCTATGCTCAGGTGCTGGCCAGTATGAATAATACTGGCTTATCCTTTGAATTCAGCTGTACTGTGCAGGGAGAGTATGTCTTTGGCTCAAATACTGCATTGGGTGCTGAAGGTGCTGCAGGCAGAGTCTGTGAGCTGAATCCCTCCACTTGGCAGATTCTCCCTGGAAATGACATGTAAGAGGTGTTCCGCCATGACTGCCAGAGACTAAGGAGAAGAGAAGAGAGGGAATGATTTCCTCTTTATCCAAAGGCAGTTCTTCACGTTGCAGTCTCATTATGTTGTTGGAAATACTGCAAATTTCCAAAATCTCAGAATAATAAATTTTGAAAGTTGCTTATATAAATATGGACCTTAGCCAAACTTGAATATTTTGAATGGATCTGTTGTTTTTAATTATGACTTTGAACCTCTTTTAAATGGAACATTCAGAGCTAGCTGCCTGCCACTCAATACCAAAGTTTCCCCACCCACACTGCGCTGAAATCCACCCATTTATCTATTCCTTCTTTAATCTGTATGCGTAGGAACTTCTCTTGGGTGTTCACTTCCTAAAAATCGAAATGCATGAATTTTTTCAACATTTTCAGAGTTGAATATTTATGAAAATATGTCAATGCAAAACATGTATTATTAGAAGGATTTGAACTAAAAATAATGATGCTATTTCTGTTGAACAGCTAATATCTCTTAAAGTTCCCAGACAAATAAAGAGAAAAGAAATCAGGTAGCTTATGGGAAATTTATTTTCCAAGCAAAGCATATGTATAGTACCTGTGAAGATAATCAGAAAACACCGTGAAGTTATATTTCTTCTTTTAGCATTTTTTACAAGCATTTTTTCCTTCCAGCCTAGTTAATAATGAATATGCTCAATGAAACATAACCTTAAAGTAGTTTCTTATACATGTTTGAATGGCTGTTACAGAAATAGCTGAGAACAATTCATTGCAAAGATCTGGATTTAATGATTATATTGAAGTCTTTTGCCCTGGAACCTCACAAAGGTATTTTTCAATTGTGCCACCATCTTTTATAAATAGCCTTTAAATAGAACCATTTTGTTGAAACGGAAATATATCACAGGATTTCAGTTCATTATGCATACCAACAAATTATCAAATTAGTGTAGGCTTACTTATGTTAAATGATCTCAAACTGCATATTAAAAAGTAATTTTCCAGAATGAGTTTGATGAAGTAATGAGAAAAATAGATGAGATCTTATTCAAAGTAGTAATGCGCTAGTATCTTTTTTGGGGTTTAATGCTTGTGAGAAAATTATATTCTTGATTAAAATGAAAACTTCCCCTCAAGTAATTATTAGTAATTGTATGAAAGTTGCATTTATCATTCATTCTCAAACTTGTTTCTCCTCTAATGTTTTTTGTCTCAGTAAATGACATCTCCATCCAGGAGTTAGCAAGTTCTACTAATTTTATCTACAGCACATATCTCATACCTATATTCCTCTCCTCACTACTACCAAACCAGCCTAAAAAACATTATCTCTTGTCTGGACTATTGCAATAACTTTTAAAAATAACCTCATGCTTTCCTGCCATACAAATTCCACATAGCAGCTAGAGTAATAATTTTCAGAAAACAAATTTACCATGTCACTATTGTGTTTAAAACACATGGCTCCTATTTGTAGTTAGAATAAAATTGAAAATTCTTCCTCTGATACTATGCTGTGTAGCACCTGATACCTGCCCTCTCTGCAGAATCACTCCCCATGTCTCCTCCTAATCACTAGTCTCTTGACATGCTTCCTCATTCCTTCCCTCCTTAAATCTTTCCTGTGGTTTCTGCCTGAAATTCCCTTCTCCATTTTTGCCTCAACTTAAGTGTTACTTCTTAAAAAAAAAAAAAAAAAAACCAATCTTCCCTAGCATGGTAGATTGCCCTATTGGCCTCAATTATTTTTTCCTTTCTTCATCCATTCCTGTGGTTGTGTCCTAGGGATGGGCAGAGAATATTCCCTTGCCTTTGACTATGGACTTAGCCATAAGACTTGTTTTGGGTAATAGTGACAATATGTCAGTTCAAGCCTATGTCTGAAGAAATCTCAATGGGTATACTTGTCAGTCAGGGTTCTCCAGGGAAACAGAGTCAATAAGGTAGATATGTGTGTGTCTCTCTGTGTGTGTACACATACATACAGAGAGATGAGGGGAGAGAGAGAGAGAAAGTGAGAGAGATTTTATGAAACTGGTTCATTAGCTACGAGGATTTGTTGGCTCTGAAATCTGTAGAGTGGGTCAGAAGTTTGGAATTTTGGGGAAGAGTTGATGTGGTGGTCTTCGTCTGAAATCAGGAGGGCAGGGCAGCAGGTTGGAAATGCAAGCAGGATTTCTATATCTTCAGGCAAAACTCCTTCTTCTCTAGGAAACTTCAGTTTTTGCCCTTGAGGCTTTCAGCTGATTGTTGAGGTTCAGCCAAGTTATGGAGAATAATCTACTTAAAGTTACTAGATTGAGAATGTTAGTAACAAAATACCTTCACAGCAACATCTAGACTAGTATTTGATCAAACAGATAGATAGCATGGCTAGCCAAGTTGACATCTAAAATTAACCATCACAATGGGTTTCTGCTGTGTCAAGGTTCTCTGTGACCCCAACCTGAGACGGTGCCCCCAGAGGAGATGGAGTTGGAAAAAAACATGATGCTTTCACACAAACTTAGTGCACTAAAGCTTGAGAACCTGAGGAGGCATACAGAGTCTTTCATGCCTGTGGCTCAGGACAATGCCACACTAGCCCTGCTTCTCGGGAGCTTTTTGTTGAGTGCAGCAATAGAGTAAACATGTAAGAATGCACAGCAGTTGAAGATAAAAGAAAGGAGAACTGAAGGCCCCCAGGAAGGTTGGGTGAAGGGAAGACCGTTGGGTAAACATAGGGAAATGGAACATCGGAAATGGCCAGATACCGTATACAAGGAGAAGAGAAAGGGGAAAACAAGTTTAATCCCTTTGAGCTATCTCAACTTCCCTAATTTAAACTACTGATTAGGAATTTAAAGGTCTTAGCCTGCCTGCACTGCTGTCCCCACACAGGGACAGCCATGTAGACATTCCTCTCACTGGGCACTTTACCCTGAATTGGAAGGTCTGTGAGGAATTCATCCTGCTTGCCTCCCACATCTCCCCCATTTTATTTATTTAATTGGGCTATTCTTCAGCTTCAGGAAGGGTTTCAAAAAAGGGGGGAGGAAAAGAAATAAACACAATTAATGTGGGCTTTAGAAATATATTTTGTATACACAGAGGCAATTCCACTGTTGGCAAAGTCTAATCTTCAGGGAGTTTATTTAGGGAAAATGTTACTTTAACTGTATGTGTGTGTTAAGGACCTCCTATTGTAAACTAAACATCTAGTTAGTTCTTGGAGACCCCCTTGACATGTCTTTTATCCTTTCTTGGGAGCCCCTTCCCTGGTTTTAATCAGGGTATTTCCAAAGTAATCTAAGTTCATGTGACATATGATCACATATTTTTCTCTATGTCAGAAACTCTCTGGGACATTGATTAGCTTTTATCTCAAGGGAATCTACTTGTAAGGTTTGAATCAGCCCCATTCCCATGTTAACTCAGTGTGACACCTTAGCATGACAACTCAGGCCCTCCTGACTGAAGACATTCCAAAATTGCCAAAATAGACTAGCTGTGCATGCCACCTGCCCTGCTCATGTCTAACTAACTGCCTAATTTAACATTTCCTCTCTTATTTGGAGAGCCCAATTGTTTGGGACAGGGGCCACTAACTGCTCTGATTGTTTCCTTGCTGAAAGGGGGCAATGTGGGTAGTAGGTTCGGCAATCAGTGCTCTGTCAAGGCAGGAATGGTTGTCTATCCAGAGGGCCACAGTAAATGGGGTGCAGCTGTTCATAAGCATGGTCATTTTCATACAGGTGGATGTCTGTTTGTTGTAAATGCTGATACCAGTGGTGACCAGCATCTCTAAGCAGACAGCGTCTAAGTGCAAAGAAATAAATCTTGTTATGCAGTTGAAAATACAGGGTCTGAAAATTAGAGTTGGTTAATATCTGACACCTTTCTCCTGACCATCTTTCTAGTACAAACAGAGAGAAGAAATCAAGTTCTGGAATATAATATAAATTAAAAGAAGCCATTTGTTAAGAATAGGTCCAGTTACTGTAGGAGCCAGACAGAGCAGTGCCAAATAAGAAAAAAGAGCAGCTGCTGTTTTAGAAAGGGAAGAGAACCCCCCACCCAATTTTTCTTTAGTTCCAAATTAGTAACTGACGTTGGGTCTTCTGCTGAGTGCTGGTACCTTCTGTTGAGGACACTGGTAACATAGCAACCACAGTTTTTAACAGGCAAAGAGATAGAAACAGTTTAATAAACTTTTCATTTTAACTATATAGTGGTAGATTATCTCTGTAAATTCTGAACCTTTGATGTATTTTCCTTAAACATATGTACAAGAACAGAAATTCAAGAGGCTTTAAACATTAAGTCTTACAAACTGAGAACAGAAAACTTTGTTGTCTTAACTAGAGATTTCTTTTCTCTTGTAACCAACTAATCACATACGAAATTCCTTCTCAATTCCCCTTTACAAACCTTTATGACTTACATGAACAATCTTTGACATTTTATTTCATTTTTATTTTTATTTATTTATTTTTTATTGTTGAGGATTCATTGAGAGTACAAGAAACCAGATTACACTAATTGCATTTGTTAGGTAAAGTCCCTCTTACAATTGTGTCTTGCACCCAAAAGGTGTGGCACACACCAAGACCCTACTTCCCTCACTCCTTCCCTCTCTCTACTCTCCCCTTCCCCTACCACGACCATGTAATTAATTGTCCTCATATCAAAATTGAGTACATAGGATTCATGCTTTTCCATTCTTATGATGCTTTCCTAAGAATAATGTGTTCCAGTTCCATTCAGGTTAATACAAAGGCTGTTAGTCTCCATCTTTTTTAATGACTGAATAGTATTCCATAGTGTACATATACCACAACTTGTTGATCCATTCCTGGGTTGGTGGGCATTTAGGCTGTTTCCACATTTTGGCGATTGTAAATTAAGCTGCAATAAACAGTCTAGTGCAAGTGTCCTTATGATAAAAGGATTTTTTTCCTTCTGGGTAGATGCCCAGTAATGGGATTGCAGGATCAAATCAGAGGTCTAGCTTGAGTTCTTTGAGGGTTTTCCATACTTCCTTCCAAAAAGGTTGCATTAGTTTGCAGCCCCACCAGCAGTGTAAAACTGTTCCCTTCTCTCCACATCCACACCAGCATCTGCAGTTTTGAGATTTTGTGATGTAAGCCATTCTCTCTGGGGTTAGATGGTATCTCAGGGTGGTTTTGAATTTGCATTTCTCTAATAATTAGGGATGATGAGCATTTTTCATATGTTTGTTAGCCATTCATCCATCTTCTTTACAGAAGGTTCTATTCATGTCTCTTGCCCATTGATTTATGGGATTGTGAGCTTTTATCATGTGGATTAATTTGAGTTCCCTGTAGATTCTAGTTATCAAGTTTTGTCTGATTCAAAATTTGCAAATATCCTTCCCCATTGTGTAGGTTGTCTATTTGCTTTGGTTGTTGTCTCTTAGCTGTACAGAAGCTTTTCAGTTTAATTAAGTCCCATTTGTTTATTTTTGTTGTTGTTGCAATTGCCATGGCCGTCTTCTTCATGAAGTCTTTCCCCAAGTTGATATTTCCAGTGTTTTTCCTATGCTTTCTTTGAGGATTTTTATTGTTTCATGCCTTAAATTTAAGTTCTTTATCCATCTTGAATCAATTTTTGTGAGTGGATAAAGTTGTGGGTCCAGTTTCAGTCTTTTATGTGTGGATATCCAGTTCTCCCAGCACCATTTATTGAATAGGGAGTTGTTCCCCCACTGTATGTTCTTGTTTGGTTTATTGAAAATTATGTGGTTTCATTTCCTGGTTTTCTATTCAATTCCAAATATCTATGTCTCTATTTTTGTGCCACTACCATGCTGACAACTATGGCTTTGTAGTACAGCCTAAAATCTGGTATGCTGATTCCCTTGTCTTTGTTTTTATTACTAAGAACTCCCTTAGCTATATGGGGATTTTTCTGTACAAAACATAGAATCATTTTTTCCAAGTCTTGAAAGTATGATGTTCGTATTTTAATAGTGATGGCATTGAACTGGTAGATCGCTTTTGGAAGTATAGACATTTTAACAATGTTGATTCTTCCCAGCCATGATAATGGTATGTTTTTCCATTTGTTATCCTCTGCTATTTCCTTTCTTAGGGTTTCATAATTTTCTTTATAGAGGTCCTTCACCTCTTTTGTTAGGTATATTCCTAAGTATTTCATTTTCTTTGAAGCTATGGTGAAGGGAGTTGTGTCCTTAATTAGTGTCTCATCTTGGCTGTTATTAGTGTATATAAAGGCAACTGACTTGTGGACATTGATTTTATATCCTGAGAAATTATTGTATTTTTTGATGACTTCCAGGAGTCTTGTTGTTGAGTATTTGGGGTTCTTTAAGTATAAGATCATACTGTCAGCAAAGAGGGAGAGTTTGACCTCCTCTGCTTCCATTTAGATGCCCTTCATTTCCTTGTCTTGCCTAATTGTATTGGCTAGAACTTCTAGCACTATGTTGAATGGTAATGGTGACAGAGGACAACCTTGTCTGGTTCCAGTTCTAAGAGAAAAAGCTTTCAATTTTACTCCATTCAGTAAAATATTAGTGGTGGGTTTGTCATAGATAGCTTCAATTAGTTTAAGGAATGTGCCACCTATACCTGTACTCCTCAGTGTTCTAATTAGAAAAGGATGCTGGATTTTTGCAAATGCTTTTTCTGCATCTATTGAGAGGATAATATGGTCTTTTGTTTCTGTTGATATGATGAATAACGTTTATGAACTTGCATCTGTTAAACCAGCCTTGTATCCCTGGGATGAAGCCTACTTGATCATGATGTATGACTTTTTTGATCTTAAACTGTAATCTATGGGCTAGGATTTTGTTGAGAATTTTTGTATTTGTATTTATTAGTGAAACTGATCTGAAATTCTCCTTTTTAGTTGGGTCTTTTCCTGGTTTTGGTATCAGGGTGATATTTGCTTTGTAGAACATGTTGGGGAAGATTCCTTCCTTCTCAATTTTTTGGAATAATTTCTGCAGTACAGGAATAAGCTCTTCTTTGAAGGTTTGATAGAATTCTGGTCTGAAGCCATCAATACCAGGGCATTTTTTTGTGTTGGAAGATTTTTTATTGTTTCTTTGATCTAAGTGCTTGAAAATGATCTGTTCAGGAGCTCTATTTCTTCCTGACTAAGTCTAGGGAGAGGGTATAATTCCAAATATTGATCCATTTCCTTCACATTGTCAAATTTCTGGACATAGAGTTTCTGGTAGTATTCAGAGGTGATCTCTTGTATTTCTGTGGCATCAATTGTTATTTTCCCTTTATCATTTCTGATTGAGGTTACTAGAGATTTTAATTTTCTATTTCTAGTTAGTCTTGCCAAAGGCTTATCTATTTTATTTATTTTTTCAGAAAACCAACTCCTTGTTTCATTAACTTTCTCAATGATTCTTTTGTTTCAATTTCATTAATCTCTGATTTAATTTAGGATATTTCTTTTTTTTTTTTTTTTTTTAATTTAGGATATTTCTTTTCTTCTGCTGGCTTTAGGCTTTGATGGTTTTTCTTTTTCCAATTCCATAAGATGGCTTGTGAGTTTGTTGATGCACTCTCTTTCTGTTTTTCAATGTAGGCATCTAAATTTTCCTCTCAGAACTGCTTTTGCAGTATCCCACAGCTTGTGTCTTCATTGTTGTTATGCTCAAGGAAGTTAATAATTTGCTCTTTTATTTCTTCCTGCACCCAACTGTAATTCAACAGAAGGTTGTTTAATTTCCATGTCTTTGTGTGGGATTGAATGTTTTTGTTGGAGTTGTGCTCCACCTTTAGTGCCTTGTGGTCTGAGAAGAGACAACGTAAAATTTCAATTCTTTTGATTTTATTGTGGTTTGTTTTGTGTCCTAGATATGATCAATTTTGGAGAATATTCCATGGGTGATGAGAAGAATGTATATTCTTTATCTTTGCAATGGAGTGTTCTATATGGGTCTGTCAAGCACACTTGTTCTAGGGTCTCATTTAAGTCTCTAATATCTTTATTTAATTTTTGTTTAGAGGATCTGTCCAGCTCTGTAAGAGGAGTGTTAAAATCCCATGTTATTATGGTATTATAGGATATCATATTGCTCAAACTAAGTAAGGTCTGTTTCAAGAATCTGGGAGCATTTAAGTTGGGTGCATAAATATTTAGAATTGAAATATCTTCTTGTTGTATTTTTCCCTTGACCAATATAAAGTGACCATTCTTGTCTTTTTTGACTTTAGATGCTTCAAATCCACATGTCTGAAAAATAAGATTACAACTCCTCTTTTCTTCTCAATTCCATTTGCCTGAAAAATTGTATTCCAACACTTAATTCAGAGTTTTAATTTGTCTTTTGAAGCTAGGTGTGTTTCCTGCAGACAGCAAATGGATGGCTTGTGTTTTTTAATCCAACCATCCAATCTGTGTCTCTTCAGTGGGGAATTCAAGCCATTAATATTTATTGAGATAATTGATAAGTGTGGCAATGTTCTATTCATTTTATTTTGTGAGAGTCCATTGCTTAGTTTTATCTTTTGCATCATTGTGGAAGTTAGGTTCTGTCCCTTAATTTCTGAGTTCTTACTTTGTTGTTGATCCATTGTGATGGTCAGTGTGTAGAACAGGTTGAAATATTCCCTGTAAAGCTGTCTTGTGGTGAATTTCCTCAACGTTTGCATATCAATAAATAATTTGATTTCTCTGTCAATTTTAAAGCTTAGCTTAGCAGGATATAGAATTCTGGGCTGGAGATTGTTCTGTTTAAGTAGATTAAAGGTAGATGACCATTGTCATCTTGCTTTAAAAGTTTCATCAGAGAAGTCTACAGTCACCCTGATGGATTTTCCCCTGTAGGTCAATTGGAGCTTATTCCTGGCAGCTTGAAGAATCTTTTCTTTTTTCTTGACTTTGGACAGTTTCATCACAATGTGTCTTGGAAAAGCTCTGTTGGAATTGAGGTGACCTGGGATCTAATATCCCTCTGAAAGGATTGTGTCAGAATCTTTGGTGATATTGCAAAATTTTCATTTATAATATTCTCTAGTATGGCTTCCATTCCCCTGGGGCATTCTTCTTCCTTTTCTGGGATACCTATAATTCATATGTTTGAACACTTCATAAAGTCCCATCATTCTGTCAGTGAATGTTCTGCTTTCTCTCTCTTCTTTTCTGCCTCTTTAACTATCTGAGTAATCTTAAGAGCTTTGTCCTCTACCTCTGAGATTCTTTCTTCTGCATGGCCTAACCTGTTGTTGATACTTTCTATTGCATCTTTAAGTTCCCTAATTGACTGCTTTAGTTCCTTAAGCTCTGCTATATCCTTTCTATATTCTTCATACTGTTCATCTCTAATTTGATTGTTTTTGTATTTCCTTTTGGTTATTTTCCACTTTATGAGAAGTTTCCTTCATTTTTTTCCATCATTTCCTTCATTGTTTTCATCATCTGTATGCTAAATTCCCTTTCTGTCATTTATAACATTTCTTTATAGGTGAAATCCTCTGCAGTAGCTACCTCACTGTCCCTTGGGAGGGGAGGGTGGTGCTCTAGACTGGTTTTTAATGTTGCCAGTTTTCTGCTGATTCTTCCTCATGAGTGTTTTCTTTTACCTGTTTCATTGCCCTAATTTTCCTTTCACTTCTTCTTGTTCTTTAAGTTACCATGCCTCTAGCCCTGTGTTTTGATGAGTCCTTTTGGTACAGGACCAGAAGGACAAGAGGCAAGAAAAATTATTTTGAAAAGAAAAAAAAAAATAGAGGAAGGAGAGGGGGTGAGCAAAAGGGAATATTGACAAAAAGAAGAGAGGCTCAGGAAGAGGGAGACAGGAGCAATATAGGTGTACAGCAGGGGACTTTGACCCAATCTTAAACCCCCCCCCACCTCTTGGGGTGCCAGGTTGAGAGGTTCCCTTGAGGCCATCAGCTCTTTGCCAGTTTGTTCAGACATAGAACCCCACCTCCACCAAGTAGAGAGGAAAGACAAAAATGCTATAAATCAGACGAAAATGAGCAAACAGAGAACTTTACAGGATAAAATTGGGGAAAAAACTGAATAAAGAAGTAGAAACGCTAGCAAAAATGAAGTTCTAATTGTTAAAGAAGGCCACAATGGAAAATTATATTTAAACTAGAAAAATGAAGAAATTAAAAAAAAAAGAAAAATCTTGGGGGAAAATGTTGAAATTAAAAAGAAAAAAAAAATCCAAAACCAAAAACAAAGCAGTTTATATATCTTGCTGAATATTGTCTGGGCAACAGGTGATTTTCTGGGATATGAGATGTTAATCACAATGCTGATATGGCTATACAAGATGGAGACTGAAGGCCTCTGCTGATTTCAAACCCTGCAGGGTGGAGATCCTAAATCTCTCCTCAGCCCACTTAAAAGGAACTTTAAACTGTTAACCTTGGCTAAGCAGAAGCTTTCCCAGGAAAGCCCTTGTCGTATGGATCACTCCTGATGTGGCTGTCCACTTACCCAGTGTGCCAAAACTGGTCTCAGTCTATGCCCCTGAGGGCCAAGGCTGTAAGGCATCTCAGTCCCCACCTTTAGGCTGCTCAGTCAGTAGATTACTCACACAAGGTCTCCTGCCCGATCCTCCTGCTGCAACCCTGAGGGTGGAGCTTGCTGGGGCAGTTCTCCCACAATGGCGTCATGGTCCACAGCTGAACACCATTAGCTCCATCCAGCTCAGCAGCATAGTCTGGGGCCTTAGACAACACTTAAAGTCCTCCGCACTCTAGGCCAAGTTCTCCCAAGATAGTTGGGAGAACTAACTTGAGTTAGTTGTGAGGCCTTTCCAGCTCACAGGTAAGGCCTTTCCAGTTTTCAATCTCACTGCTGCTGTACTTACAGCAGTCTTACCTCCCCACTTATTTATCAGAAATAAAAAAGAATTTATGATTTATGCATCATTTGTGTCCCCAAAGGGATATTTCTGGGAAGATCCTACCAGCCAGAGATGCCTGGAGTCTTCTCTCCACTCTCACCATGTTCCTTGCAACTCTCACCATGCCCAGTTGCAAGGAAGCTATTACTCGGCTGCCATCTTGCTCCTCCTTCCTCATTTTGTCTTAAATTTTCTTTCTTAAATCACAGGTATGTCTTCCATTATAAATGAACACAAACTCTAGGGGAATATATAATGGTTTCAGTGGTAGCAGAATTGCCTTTTAATGCCCTGATTAAAAGAGAATTTTGAACATTCCATATGCTACAGTTACCATTTAGAACAAGAACAAAGTTTTTAAGGGAAGGATTATAGTAACAGGAGGGAACCTTAGATACAGTGGTCAAAAAGACTGTACTCAGAAGAAGTTATGAAACCAAAAAATAAGAAGGTGCCACTTACCACTCAGGCGAGGTAAGACCAATATCCCAGGCAGAAGAGTGGCAAGGGAAAAGCCCTGAGACAGAGAAGCATTAGCTATTTGCAGAACTCAAGAGAAGGCCTGTGGTGTGACTGCTGTGGGTTAGCAATGGGAGGGTTAGATGGTCTAAGGGTGGAGAAAGCAGGGCCAGAGCCAGCAGGACCTCTAGATAATAAGGCATTTGGAGTTTAAGAGTCACAGAAACTGGCAGAATAGCCTACACACTAAAAGACTGTGATCCAACTTTACTTTTGAAAACATCACTTTGACAGTCATGTGAAGAATTGGTAGGTGGCTGTAGGGCAAGAGAGGATGGAAAGGTCTTCACTGTGTAATTATAGCAGAAGCAATGAGGATGGTGACTTCCCCATAAGAAGAAACACAATAAAAAGAAAGCTGGGCCGAGGCAGAAAGCCTGCCTGGGTGATTGTGTGGGTGACTGGTCCTACCATATAGTGTAAGATATAGAAGGATGAATCTTCTTAGGGTTCTGGCCTTAGCCATTGTATAAGACTGGGTCCCAGCAAAAACCAAACAGCATATCATACTAAATAATTTGAGGGGAGTTTACAAAAGGGATGTGGACAAATAAGCCGGCAAGTTTTTCTTTTCTTTTCTTTTTCTTTCTTTTTTTTTTTTGGCTTCTTTTTTGAAGAACCAGTAGATGATAAAGCAATACCCCAGGGGCTAACAAGAACTGCTTCTGTGACCACTCCATACCTGAAAGGTCAAGGGAATGTGTTGGCTACCCAAACCCATAACAGGACTCTAGGCAGGTACTACAGCCATTATTAGCCTTGCAAACAATGGCAAGGAGGGAACTGGAGGAATAAACACCCTGACCTCAGATCTCTTGCAAGTGCTTCCCGTAAGCTAAAACATCTCGAAGACAGAACACAAGGCAGTCTGTCGACACAATCCAAGGGGCCAGCTTCCCAAGGCACAGAGCAAGGTGAAGGATGAGAGGTCTGAAGCAAACAGAAGACATTCACCATAGCCATATCGTATTTTGTTCTCAAGTTAAATGAGAATAACTAATATTATTTTATGAATCATTACATTAAATTGATGACATGCTTATAAAAATAATAATTAAAAAAACAAGAAAAGAGGTAAATGTATTATCTGACAAAGTTTTCTAATATCTTAGGCTGGGATAACATCCGATATATTGGATTACTAGTTAACAATGAGAAAATTTACTATACAGAAGGTGACCTTCCTCCACCCTCTTTGTTTGCAAACCTACTTGTACAATTTCAGAACAGTGAAGGAAAAAGGGGGCTTACTAGGTACACACAAAACAAACAGGTGTTAAATTTATTTGACTATAGCCTCAGCTAAGAATATGATATGGGTTAATAATAATAGAACTTTTTGTTTTAGGGTTATTTCTTTTAGGGACATCTGGCACTGAGGTTTGGGTTACATGTCTGAGAGCTTGCCAAATCTATACAGTGACAGCTGCAATGACATTTCCTAATCAACACAACTGGTCTACTGAAACCAATGTACAGAACATAGGTAGAAGCTGGTTAGTTCAAATTTTATTTCAACTAGAAAGCCAAAGATTAAGCACTTGATTTGTCAATTATGATTAAGGTCTGGCATCTTCAGTAAAAAAAGTACCATTTGGTAAGAGGATGACATGTAATTATTGTCCAATCCAAGTACATCTGCAAGTAGAAAAGAGTGCTATTAACATTTGTTCCAGGACAACAAACATAAATTGGGCCTCTCCCAAGAAAGCCGTAATGATGTACAGTCACCCTGAGTTGAGCACAGTGATTGAAGAACATGGTTTCTGAAGCCAGATTGTGCTGATCTCAAAACCTCGAGCCATTATTAGCTGTGTGGCCATGGGCCAGTTACCTTACATCTCTTTGCCCTAGTTTCCTCCTGTAAAATGGAGATTTTTATAATAGTACCTTCCTTATAAGATCGCTGAGATTAAACGAGTTAACATATGCATAGCACTTACAGTCCCAATACAGTGTAAGACCTACAAAAACCTTTGCAATTATCATATATATTGAGTAAGCACATGCACACTTTGCCCCTAGTGTTGGTTCCACCACGTGCTACCTTGGTGTGTGATCTTGGGAAGTACTAAGGATTCGGAGTCTTATTTTCCTCATCTGGAAAATGAGGCTAGTTAACGGGTTGGTGTATAAAAAGTACTATACACACTGCTGAGCAAATGTTAATGTTGAATGGATTTTTAATTTTCTTTTTTCTTATTTTTCTCCTCCTTGCTATCTGCCTATCTTTCTCTTTTTAAAAATATTTTTATTATCCTGTAGTAGAAAGGTAAACTGAAGTAATATTAGACAGTTAAACTGGGAGGTAAAAGACAGAGAAAGGGAAGCTTATATATTTATCTGTCTCTCCTTCTATTCAAAAACATTAATCTGTTGCCTACTATTTGCCAGACACTACACAGGGGCCTGGGACTCATCGGCTAGAGGCAGTATTTATCTTCAATACTCATCAACTCTGACTTCCTTCTAGCTAAAACTGAAGCATGCTATCCTACAACCACCACATGCAGAATGAAGTGCCAAACAGGGCTGTGAGCTGGCAGCTTCGAGCTTTTGGTATCCCCTTAGAATCGCCCCTCTGAAATTCAGAAATCTGTACCTCTGCTTGCCGAGACCTGCGAGACTGGCCTTTCCTTCTGTCTCTTTTGACCTCTCTAAGCATCTGTGAGAGCCCTCCAGACAAGCACTCTAGCCCACCCTCAGTTACTGCCGCCTCCTGACATGCTGGAACTGAACTGTCTATTTAATGGACAAAGACTCTTCCCTTCTCCTCTTCACCTACCTCTCCCTAGAGTTCTCCTTCTCTTCCACCCTCCATTCTGAAAATTTAATCTTCACCAAGTGGCATACGTTAGATTCGGGAGATACAAAGATAAAGAACTTTTAGTTCTTGACTTCACAACGTTCACAATCTAAAGTAGATTTTTTTTTTTAATTTGAGGAATGTGGGAGTCTGTGGATAGGTTCGCAGGGACCTCTGGATCCCCTAAAGTGTACAAAATATGGTGACGTGCATACAGACTTTCTTTTCCCTGGAAACTAAGGCTAAAGATTTCATTGGATCGTCAAAGGTGCTCACTAGCTGAAAAGGGTGAAGAATCAATCACACAGGTCTTGAGATCTTCCGCTGCAGCAAAACTGACTTTAGTACAGTAGTTCTCCACCATAGCTGCGCGTGGGAGTCAGCGAAGAGCTTAAAACTTACTGATACCTGGATCTCAACACCGGAGATTCAGATGTTATTGGTCTGGGTTACAGCCTGAATTTTGAGATTAAAAAAAAAAATTAACATGCTTTATTTTTGAGAGTATTTATTTGTAATAGATGTACATTATTTTTAGAGTTAGATTTACAAAAAAAAGTGAGCTCCTAGTACAACTCCCATATACCATCACCCCCTCCATTTTATCCCATTACTAACATCTTACATTAATATGGCATATTTATTATAATTTTAATAACAATTAACTGTTGATACACTGGACTTTAATAACTGAAGTTCATACTTCTTTCAGATTCCCTTAGTTTTGACCAAGTTTCCTTTTTCTGTTCCAGGATCTCATCCAGCTTACCACATTATATTAGTCATCATCTCTCCTTAGGCTGCTCTGGGTTCAGACCATCTCAGAATTTCCTTGTCTTTGCTGACATTGACAGTTTTGGTCGGGTATATGGTGGGATGCCCCTCTATTGGAATTTTTCTAATGTTTTTATAAAGTTCCATTTTCATCACATTATATCAAGAGTCTATACCTGTATTTTTCAACCTTTTTTATCTCACAGCACACTTGAACTTAGAAACTTCCATGGCACACGTAAATTATGTTGATCAAAAAAAGAGTAAAAGAAACAATATACTTACTGTGCTTTGAATGTCTTTCAAAAACAATTTAATTAATAATCTTTAAAAATTATTGCTATATACCTAAGATCCTGTGATGGCACACCGGTGTGCCAAGGCACGCTGGTTGAAAATCACTAGTCTATGCTATCACCGTGACAAATGACTGCTGATGTTGGTATCAATCTCCTACCTAAAACTAAAACAGTGCTTTTCAGGTTTCCCCACTGTAAAATCCCCCTTCCCTGCCTTCTTTGGAAGGAAGCTAATGTGAGCTGGTCCTCCAACCTGATGGCAGAGTATCTACCTAATTTATTTAGGATTCTTCCGCACAGGAAATATGCCTCTTTCCCTGTATTTACTAATCGTTTTCAAACATTTATTTATCTCAGTTTGGACTCATGGATATTTATTTCATACTCTGAGTTTTAATCCAATACTATTTTGTTGCTATATTGGGAGCCCTCTCAGTTGACTCCTGTGCCATCTTGACAGACCTGTATAATTAAGTGCGTGTGTGTGTCAAACATTTCCCTACTTTCTGGCATTACAAAATGCCCCAGGCTCATTTTGTGTATTTCCTGTCAAGTTCCTAGAATGGGCAATTTTTTCAAGGAGCTAGGGCTCTTTGTTCTTAGAGAATGTATTAGAAACCATGAGTGCTAGTTGTGCTCTTTGCTACTGGATCGTCATTTCTCTTAGGTCCTGTCAGCTTACTGAGCAAAGAAATATACCAACCCCCTGTATAGACAGTGCACATGTCTATGAGTATTTCTACATGGGACCATCTGTATCTTCTGTATACTCAGTAAACATGAATTCTAATGTCTCCTACTCGAATCCACGACCACACGGATCTTTCCATTCCTCTTCCCTTTGCTTGTCTTTAACCTCCAACTCTGATGTGAGAAAACTGGCTTCCTCACAGGAATGGAGAAGCATGAATCTTACGTATTCAACTTTGATTTGAGGACAATTAGTGACAATTAATGACACCGTGGGGCACAGGGGAAGGAGAGAGCAGACAGAGAGAGAAGGAGGGAGGGGGTGAGGAAAAGAAAACAAAGAAAAGGGAAAAAATAGTGACTAATTCTCACATAAATGGGATTCAATTTTGACCAAAGTACATTACTTAAACACTAATTTTTAATTCAACTTGTTAATATGTTGTTTAGGATGTTGCATCCTCACTTATAAGTGAAATATGTTTGTAATTTCCCTTTATAACAATATATTTTCTCCAATTTCAATATCAGGTGTATCTAGATCAAGCAGAATGATTTTGAAATATTTCTTATTTTTCTATTGTCTATAAGATTTGGCATGATCTGTTTTTGAAACTCCCCTTTACTTTATTTATATAATATTTGTTGTCTATTTATTGAGACTTTGGGAAAAAAAGTAAGAAGTTAATTGATGACTTCATACTGAGCCCCAGAGTCAAAACACTCTATAATGCCTAATTTGACAATGTGAATGTTACTTTCTTGGCATTATTATTACTAATATTGCTTAATATTTTGATGCACTAATCGTCTGTTTTCTTTTCTGAATGTATTTATCTTCGTTCATTCTTTATGTGGTTTCTAGTCCTTATCTTAAACATTGTTATTGTTATTAAATTTTAAGCCTTTTAAATTCTGTGAAGGCAAAAAGTGGAAACCTAATTAACACATGTATATGTTAAAAATAAAAAAAAAAAAGAAAAGAAAACTGGCTTCCACCACCCACCCTATACTTTGTTGTTCAATCCCACTATACATGTACTTACTTATACAATTGAGTGGAAAATTTAGGTACATACAAATTTACGCACAACTATTTATAGTACCTTTATTCATAACCACCAGACACTGGAAGAAATAAATATGCCCTTTGGTACATGAATAAACAAAGAAACCGTGGTGAATTCATACAACAGTATATCATTCAGCAACAAAAAGAAATGAACTATCAAAAACATTAAATTAAACAAAAAGAGGTATCAAGCCATGAAAAGGCATGAAAGTAACTTAAAAGCATATTGGTAAGGTCCATCAGAATCATTAACCTGCAACTTCAAAGGGAAACAGTTTTATCAACTAGACTAAAGTGTTTCTCGGTAGCTCCTTTTGCCTTTAGTCTTATAAACCCAATTTAGTTCCAAAGTTATTTAGGTTACTACCTTTCCTCACCACACTCAGTGATATTATTTCACACGTTTGTAATACAGTTTAATTCTCTGGTCACAGTCTGCATTTTTTGCTGAGCTCACCTAACCTCATGAATAATTTATGTTTATTTTGCATACATTAAGATTCACTCTTTGCATTGGTCAGTGTGTTTTGGTGAATGCCTAACATCGTGTACCCATATTCGAGTGTTATATGGAATAGTTTCATCCCCTGAAAATTCCTTGTGCTTCACCTATTCATTGCCCCGCCTCCTGCTGCTGAAACCCTGGCAACCAGTGACCTTATTTCTATCTCTATAGTTTTACTGTTTTCTGGAATGTAAATAATTGGAATCCTCTGTGCCTTTTCATGGCTTGATAGCTCATTTCTTTTTGTCGTGGAATGATATTTTATTGTATGAATTCACCACAGTTTGTTTATCCATTCACATATTAAAGAGTATATTTATTTCTTCCAGTTTGGGGGGGTTATGAATAAAGTTACTATAAACAGGTGTGTAGAAATTTGTATGGATCTACGTTTTCAACTTGGTTGTATGGTAAGACTATACTTAACCTTGTAGAAAAGAGCCAAACTCCTTCTGAAGTGGTAAACCATTGCATTCCTAGCGATATAAGGTTCCAGTTGCTGTGCCTCCTGCTTTCTAGTATTCAGCATCTCTGGGTTTGGGGACCTTTAGGCATTCTGATGGGTAGGCAGTGTGGTATCTCATTGTCGTTTTGTTTTGCGATTCCCGAATGATATCTGGTGGTGAGCTTCTTTACGTATGTTTATTTCACATGTATATATCCTCCTAGGTGAGGTATCTGTTTAGACCCTTGGCTTATTTTTTAATATGATGCTTCATTTTATTGTTGCATTTTAAGAGTCTTTTGTATATTTTGGATACAAGTTCTTTATCAGATACGTGTTTTGCAAATATTTTTTCTCAGTCTGTTTCCGGTCTTTGGTCTTTTCATTCTCTTATATATGGTGTCTCATAGAATAAAATACTTTAATTTTAATAAAGTCGAATTTTTAATGTTTTTTTCTTTCTTGGATCATACTTCCGGTATAGTACTTAATTATCACCATGCCCGAACTCATCTACATTTTTTCCTATGCTATCTTCTAGAAAATTTATAGTTTCCCTTTTGACATTTAGTCCTATGGTGCATTTGAGTTAATTTCTATGAACAATGTAAGGTTTGCCTTTAAATTCTTTTTTTTTTTTTTTGCCATGTAGATTTTCAGTTGCTCTGCTACTGTTTGTGGAAGATCATCCTTTCTCTATCAAACTCCCTGTCCTCAGCTCACTTGGTGAAGACTGGTTGGCTATATTGATGGATCTCTTTCTGGGATCTCTATTGTGTTCCATTGGTTTGTGTGTCTACCCTTTGACCAATACGATGCTTTTTTTGGAATTATTTTTAAATTTTTATTTTGCAAGAGAATATGCCAGAAGTGAACAAAACATAAGTGCACCACTCAATGAATTATCACAAAGTGAACACCTCTGTGTGAACAAGCTCCCAAATCAGAAAACTGATTTATTATTAGAATTTCAGAAGCTCTCTTTGCCCTCCCTTCGATTCCAGATCTCCAGGGATAATCACTATCCTGATGTCCAATACCATAGATTAGCTATTATCTTTTAAATTTTTCATTTAAATATAATCACACAATTTGTAGTTTTTGTTTGGCTTCTTTCACTCAACAGCACATTTTCAGGAATCATCCATACTCACATGGGTAGTTTTAGTTCATTCTCATTACTGCTTAGGTAGTATAGCTGTGGGTTGGTTTTCAGTTTTGACCTATTATAATAGGGCTGCTGTGAAAATTACTGTGCATGTCTTTTGGCAAATGTGTGTTTACATTTCTTTCGAGTACTTGACTAGAAGCAATGTTGCTGAATTGTAGAAAATGCACACGCATACCTTTAGCAGATATTGCCAAACAGCTTTTCAAAAACAGCTACACTAATTTGCACTTGCATTTTCAGAGTGTGGTTGGGCAGAGGGCTTTATTAAAGCTCCTCAGATGATTCTCATGTTCAGCCAAATTGGAGAACTGCTGTTTTAGAAACTTCCCAGAAGACTAACTGATTCACCTAGATTCTCTATTCTATACCATTTCTCAAGAAATTTCTAAAATTCTTCCCATCAATTCTTGGCATTTCCATGCCTGGTTATCACACAGCCACTCTTTGACTCTCTCTCTCTCTCTCTCTCTCTCTCACACACACACACACACACAAACACTATTGCCAAGTAATGATGTATCTTTCAAAGGAGAACATTATGTGTTTCCTGACCCTAACACCTCTAAGGATCTCCACTTCTGTTCATATTTGATTATTTCATTGCACCCATCTTGTCTCAGGGACTTCTCTGAAATATACATACACTCAGCTCCATGTGCAGTGTCAATTCTGTAGCAAGTTTAAATGACCCCTCCCTCTGCCATGTAAAGTTGCCCTCCACTTTAATGTTGTCAGCAGGAATGGACTGGCCCTCATACAGATTCTGATGGAGAAGGTTTTGTTTGTGTTATATTTTAGAAGGACACGGATACAAGAGTGGATAAACAATAATTGATCTTTTGAAAACAGCATTAGGTCGTGCTCTCTCTGTGGCTTAGCAACCGGACCTTGTACACGGGGAAGGAGTGTCACGTGGAGACTGTGAATCCCTGAGGTTGGAGACTCAGTTCACATAAATGAGAAGGAAGGTCAGATACTGCTCCAACTCCCTATAATGAAATTTTGTGATAATGGTTTCATTTCTAAGAATCACGTTCATGTTTTGCAACAGCTGGAGACCGATTTGTTTCTCTGAAGTGAATTACCAAGCAAAAAGCAATATTCTTCCCATAGCAAATGATAAGAGAAGCTTCCATCTCTACCCTGTTTTTCTCCCAAGCTTTTTTTTTTCTTTAGGGGTGAGGTGTAGAGGAACAGATACCCTTTATTACAGAGTAAAAATGAGATGTTTGATCTGGAATAGGGTAGACTGAAAATGATTTTATAGGAGAAAGATTATCGTACTAAAGCTCACACTCTCATTTCAGTGCAAGAACATACATTATTTACATTCTCATGAACAAATTGTAAGAGAAGGACTCCTTGCTGTTTCCAGGTTAGTACAAACCTACAGCATTCAAGCTCTTCCTCATCTGAACCCACTTGCTATTCCAAGCCTCACTTCTCTCTTCCTCCTTCCACCCATTGTTTCTTGTTACACCACCACTTTACACATGATATAAATTTGCATGACTCTGTGACTTTTGCATTCTGTTCCCTCCAGTTGGATTGCCCTTCTCCTCTTTTCAACTCCATTTTGATTTCCCCAATCTCTCCTTTTCAAAGCCAGCTCAAATGCCAACTCCTCCAGGAAGTCTTCCTTAAATCTCCCAGTATTGGAAAGCATTTCTTTCTTTTTTCCCCAATAGTATTCTTTCATACTTTGGTTTACTATTCATTTCATTTGGCCCCAGTGTACGGTTTAAGTCCCTTCACTTATTGAATGGTAAACTTTTTAGGAGCAAGAATTGATCTTGTTTATTTAAACTTTTTAGTATTTCCCATAGCATCTGCACAATGTCTCGGACATAGGAAATGCTACTCTAATTTGAACTGGATTCATCCAATAAAAAAGAGAAGGGCCTATAGTACTGGGTTAGCTGTTGTAAATAACTCCTTGAAGATAAATAGGAGAGAGTGAGTCATCTACTGAAGAGGGAACGGCCTCCCTTTGTTGTTACTCTCACAACCATGTCCTCTTGGCCATGGCATTTCACTTATGCGACATTTACCTTCAATAGCTTCCATACCAGCTCTCACCAAGATTAGCTAGTGACCGCATGGTAACTCTGACTTTTTTTTAATTTTTTTTTTTTTTTTTAGACAAAGCGTCAAGCTGTCACCCTGGGTAGAGTGCTGTGGCATTACAGCTCACAGCAACCTCCAACTCCTGGCTTAAGCGATTCTCTTGCCTCAGCCTCCCAAGTAGCTGGGACTACAGGTGCCCACCACAACACTCGGCTACTTTTTAGTTGTAGTTGTCATTGTTGTTTGGCAGGCCTTGGGGGGATTCGAACCCGCCAGCTCTAGGGTATATGGCTGGCGCCTTAGCTGTTTGAGCTACAAGCACCGACCCGTGATTCTAGCTTTTTGAGAAAAGCCTTCCCTCTGTGGCTGGACATAAAGAGAGGTGAGGAGTTGGTGTGGCTGCAGGAGTGGTGATGGAGAGGGATGGAGGCAATCAGCTTCCCCATAGTCGGGGAACACGGAAGGAAAGATTGATCAAATGTGCTTTAATGGGATTTAGATTGCTTTCATCTTGATTAATCCCTGGAGGAAATAGGTTTCCATTTCTAGAAAATAATTATTTTCTTTGCAGCAGCTGCTGCTAACTAGTAATCACACGTGCAAGGACTCTCACATGGAGAATGGCTCGAGCAGCCTCCTTCTCCAAACCCCCCACTCCCAGGTGAAAGACTGGACACAAAGATGCTGTGGCCTAGATCCATTCTATTTAATTCCCAAGAAAAATGAGGGCAATAGCCAGAAAATTTCCACTGCATCTGGATAAGTGATCATGAGGGAGAATCACAAGAGTCTGGGTAATTATTCACCATTTGTTTTCTTGAAGGCATGTCTCATTGTCTGCTTCTCTTGCACCTGGGAAAGCAAATGTGTTGCTCACAATGGGGGTTCTATTAAGTTTTATATAAAATGTAGATTTATTTATTTGTTGGATGTCTACTTACTTATTGGCCTGTGGATGTCTCTACTAAATCCTCCCTTTTTTCTTTGTCTTTCTAAATTGCATTCATTGTTCAAATTATTTTTTTTCCATGAATCTCTTGTGCTTGATCCTTAAAACACTTACAGGCAGAATCCCATACTTGGTTCTGAATTGAGGAAATGGAATGAAGTCTTTATTCCATTTAACCTCTTCAATGCTCTGTCCCATGCAAACTTTGAAGAGGAGCTGGCTGTTTTAGACCAGTGTTTCTCCAACGTGAGCACACAGTGAAATCACCTGGAAGGTGCCAGCTCCAGAGTTTCTGATTCAACAAGTCTAGGGTGGGACATGAAGATGTGTATTCCTAAAAAGTTCCACATGATGCTAATGCTGCTGGTCCAGAGATTACACTTGGAAAACTAAGGATTTGGGGGGACCCTGTTATAATATTAGTGTCCTCACAGCTCTTCTTTCTAATGAGACTCATAATGCCCCAGATGGATTGAAGTCTTCTTGCCTCAGCACACGTGTTCCTTCCCAGTCTGGTTACTGCCTACCTTTGCGTTCCTGAGACAAGGGTCTCCTGCCACCCTGTCTTACACCAAATGGCCCCCTCTAGCTATGCTCTGCCTTTCCTTTATGGATGCTTCCCTGAGCATCCATAATGCTGTTTCAGCTTATTTGCAGTGCTGTTTCCTCTAGCTGGAATGTTCATCCTTACCAGAATGAACTCAAAATTCAACTCATAGCCCTGCTCTTTCCTACCTGCTTTCTTTAACCTTCACGCCTGCTCTGCCTCCCCTCACTCTTCAATCTGACCCTCTCCACACTTACACACGGGCAGTCAGGAAATGTGTCCATTAGCCTTCATGTGAAAAAGTATTTGGCTCCATTTCCACTCATTACATTATTCTAGAATTTTTTTTTTTGAGACAGTCTCACTATGTCACCCTCAGTAGAGTGCTGTGGTGTCACAGCTCACAGCAACCTCAAACTCTCAGCCTTAAGCAATTCCCTTGCCTCAGCCTCCCACGTAGCTGGGACTACAGGTGCCCAGCACAAGGCCTGGTTATTTTGTTGTTGCAGTTTTCATTGTTGTTCAGCAAACCTGGGCCATATTCGAACCTGCCAGCCTCGGTGCATGAGACCAGTGCCATAACCACTGTGTTATGGGCACTGAGCCTATTCTAGTAATTTGTTTTATGTGAATCAGCCTTCTCCTACTGAATATGAGCTCTTTAGGAGATGGAATAATGTCTTACTGATTGTTTAGGGGCATGGCCATTTGGTATTGATATGAGTGAACATCTGAGTTTTGATGATGCTTCCAGGCAGTTTTGATATGTGTCTTACTTTGCTCTCTTGAAATAAGTGGGGCATTAGGGAGTTGCATGATTAATGGGCAATTATGCTAGAAATCATGGTTATGAGACTAGAGAAGACGCCAGAAAACTCCCTAAATAATACCAATGCTCATAGCTGTAAAGTTTATGGCAATAAAGTGTGATAAAGACTGTGAGAACAGTTAAGAGAAAAGCATTAGCCTTGGGGTGCATTGAAAACATCAGGGTGCCGCATTCTACCATGGCTCTTCATAGGATGCAAGAAATGCCATGACCTACCCTTGGTTCTCTCCAGAAGTCTTCTTTCCTCTTTCAGTGACAGTTTCCATTGATGCACTTGCTTGAAGGAAGGCTTGGTAAATGCTTGGAAAGTTCGCCTTTGTCTTGGCTCGAGAGATCCCACTAAGAGATGATGTGCAAAGAGAATAAAGGTGGGCAAGATGTACAATCTCCCAGGACAGGAGACAGGAGAAGCATTATTTGTCTCTTCGGAGATGTGAAGGCTGTGGCTCTTCAACTACAACAAGAACCTTAGAAAAGGTATAGCCTCCAAGTCAGCATTTTTCCTTTCACTCAGATGACATCTCTCTGTGGTTTTGATTTGCATTTCTCTGATGATCAGTGATGTTGAGCATTTTTTCATATGCTTCCTGGCCATTTGCTTATCTTCTTTTGAAAAATTTTTATTCATGAAGAGACTGTAGTTGACAGAGGAAAAGATCAGAACTTGTCATAGGGTAGGAAAGTGCCTGAGCTTTCTCCTAACATTGTCTATTTCCCCGTCTAAAGAGTGGTAGTGTAGGCCAGGTGCAGTGGCTCACACCTGTAACCCAGCACTCTGGAGGGCCGAGGCAGGTGGATTGCCTGAGCTCACAGATTTGAGACCAGCCTAAGCCAGAGTGAGACCCCCATCTCTAAGAAATAGCCAGGCGTTATGGCAGATTCCTATAGTCCCAGCTATTTGGGAGGCTAAGACAAGAGAATTGCTTGAGCCCAAGAGTTTGAGGTTGCTGTGAGCTGTGATGCCTCTACCAAGAGTGACAAAGTGAGACTCTGTCTCAAAAAAATAAAATAAAATAAAATAAAATAAAATAAAATAAAATAAAATAAAATAAAATAAAATAATAAAGAGCAGTGGTGATGGACACTATTATCTCTTTGATTTAGAGACACCCATTTCCTTCACCCTGAGAGGGAGACATCTACTGCACTGCTGCTACCATTTTCTTCCCAGAACCCATTTTAACCTTAAGTTCTATAACTTCACAATTATTCAAGAGAAAAGGAATAGAATAAATATTAATTATGTGGCAACTCTTCAATTGGTTGAATTTGGGGTGGTAATGAGGGTACGTGGGGGGAGGTCACATAAGAATGATCATTTAGACTCAAAGATATTAGAAGTGGTAAGGGTTTTATCTGTTTTAATAACCTGGGCTTTACATTTTATAGATGGCTGAAAAAAAATGGTGACTTACCCAAGTTTACAGACTGGATAGTGGCTGTGTTTATAGTAATCAGAAAACCTCCTAGACTCATTACTAGGTGAGCTTTCCATTAGAGCTTGAATTCCTATTGGCCCGAGCATTGTGAGCATTGTAAAGCAAGATGGCTTTGTGGAATGGAGTGAGGCGACCTATTCTATGCATTCTCTTTGTCACACCCTGATCCCTCCAATGCCGGACTGGATCACCCAGGGGAGCGGGGTAAGGGAAGATGTCATTACAAGTTTACCACTTCCAGTGGAGGCACCACCTTGGAAAAAGGCCTGCAGAACCTTCTCGGGGATCTGATTAGTGTTAAGTCAGGAACACTGCTGCTCCTGAATGTATCCCATTCCTGTTTGGGGACGCTTAAAGATGACAGAGTTTCTTGTAGCTCAGAATTGCTGTTCCTGTCTCTCCCTTTTGCCCTCTGGGTATCCCTAAAAGCAAAGGTAGCTGTCCCAGGTGTCTATTTTGTCCCGATGCATTTCTCTACCCGACTGACCAAAGCTCAGTGCCATGGCTGTGTGACCTGCTGGGTCTGCTACATGCTGCTCTCTGCTTGCAAACAGCAGCCTGGCTTTCCAGATAGCAGAGTTGGGTGCCCACATCTGGGCCCTGGGCATAGCTGCCTCAACTTGCTTGACCTTCTTCTTCCATTCAGAAACATAGTTAGATGTCCAGGGACAACCACAAAGACGGCTGTCACTGAGAGCTGTGTCTGGGGGATCAGGATGGGCTCTGTCTCTGTGAAGGGCCCGGGCTCTATGCTCAGCAGCCTGTGCAACAGATGCGCAAGTGCTGTACAGGGGCCGGGGGGGGGCAGGGTGAGGAAGTAGGGCAGCCTAAGGCGCTTCACCCTTTTGTCCCTTCTTCATCCTCAGAAGCCAATGAAGTTCTCCCAAATGGGAAACTTTTCTTAAACCAGAACTCTGCAAGTGAGCCAAGAAACTGAAATATTAATAAATCAAAAATATCAAAGGTAACCATGTTCTTCATTTATAACATTAGTAGGAGCTCCTGGGAAGCTCATTATCACTGGGCTGGTGCTGGTACTGGTAGAAATTCACAGGAGACAGAGGAGCTGGAGAACCCCCTCTCAGCCCCCACAGACTCAAGATGTCTCTTTCTTTGCCTGAATCAGGATATACCCACCTGGATCACTCCCAGGGCCGCAAGCTTATTTGCCTCTGACTCACAGGATGACTGTGATTAAATTCCATTATCTGTTCAGTTTCCAGGTCTAGAGGTGCCTTTAGGTAGGCCATAAGCATCAGCTCTGCTAAAGGATTTTTGACTAATGTGCACTGTTGTTGACTCACCGTAGATTTTCACACACTCATAATTACTCTTTAGAAGTAGCATATATTCACTGTTACCTCCAGATGAGAGGAGCAAAGAGAACAATGTCATTTCACTGGTTTCTTCTAAAAGATGAGAGCAATTTGTGACCTAGTTTTTTGAGTACCCTGATTTCCCTTGACACTGAAGAAAAGAACATGGCCTTGAAAGGGTGAAATGAGGATGAAATGAGAAAATAAAATCTGTCTCCGCAGCACCCAAGTCCTTCCTCACTTCCCTGAGGAGTACTGCAGGGGAGGGCAGTGCTTACTCACCATGTGAGGCCTAAGGGTACACAGGCAAATAGAAAAATTATGCATATAGAAGATTAGAATGTATCTAATGAATCTTGTCATTATATACAGACTTCATTTGTTGTGGAACAGGTCATTTTGTTTTTCAGTCTGCCCTAAATTCCTTGTTAAGTGGATGTCTAAGTCGCATGTGACTTTTAAATCATGGACTCTAAGTAACAGTAAAATTGAGTTTTCAGAGGATACACAAACCCACTTCAGATTTAAAGGGAAAAAAGTTAAATAGCTCCTCCAATGTCCATACTGAGCCAGGAACAAAACAGACATGAAACCTGGTATTCTGATAGGTGATCAAAGAATCCCAAATGATGGTTACTCACACCATTCAATATCCCTAATCCGCATGTGAATAACCGATTTTCTGAACATGTAAATGCAACACAGCATTTTAGTATGGGGTCCATATACTCTCTTAGTAACCTCCTAGGTTAAGCTGCTCCTGTCGATGGGTATGGGAATTTTCTGTGTAACTGGGAACATGAGGAGAAATTCTGGTTTAAAAAGGTGGGGGACAGGGTAAAGGTGGAGAGAGACAGAGGGCATGGTACAAAATCTTTTTCCACATTTCTCCATTCATGAGAATGAACACTCTGTCCTCACCCTCCTAATTGCTAATAGTTGCTGTTTTATAGTTAAGGGATATTACTAGCTGAAAGGCGGCTAGGCACTCTAGCAATACTATGTTTTTCTTTTCATTTCACAGGAGGTCTAGAAAGAGAGGATGATTGCATAAAAGTATCACAGCTCCTCTGTTGTACAAGCAAAGTCAGAACACAGTCTTGAACTTCTGGTCTAGAGCCATCTATGATGCAGCATTTCTCTTTACAGGAGCCCATACACAAGGAACAGCAACCCTTACAGTCAGAAAATCCCTTGAGCTCCAAAGAAATGAAATAAAAAATGGAAAGTTGAATAAGTGACAGAATAATGGAGAGATGGTTGCATTGTACTATACTAATGCAACTTAGCAGCTTTCCAAAGTGCCAGTGAGATGACAGCAGAGTGCCCTTACACGTGGTAGTCTGGCCATGCCCCCTCTGATCTACCTCCCATAGTGTGGGTGGCAGTAGCGTGTGCTTACCAGTGTGGCCCGCTTGCCACTCATTCTCTATTGAGTATGACGAGCAACTTCTTTCTTTTGTATCCCCTACTCTAACAGGGGTTTGAAGCAAGTTGAACACACATCCCCGAGTCAGGACCCTTTGTATTTTATGTTGGCTCTGGGATAAGAGATGTATATTTTTATGAAACCAAAATATGTATGGCCTGAACTAAAAGTCGGCATCATGACTCCCGTAAATTCTAAGGAATTGCATGCGAGGTGAGTAGGGTAAAAGCAGGAGTGAAATGATAGATTGTGTGCCCAACTAGTTGTTTCTACTTGAGGATGGGCTCAATACTCCCTCCCCAAACCAAACCTGTTCAGGGTTGGGAAAGCTAATTTGATCTGGGTTGCTATGGGAACAGAAAGGCGTTCCTGAAAATGTAACAATAATTGCTGGCATCTAAAAGGGCAGCAGCTTTCTACTTCAAGATCCTCCTGTATGTCTCTATGAAGCTGCTATTAGCAAATGTGTGTCAAAAGTCATTCCCATGCAAATTGCAGTGTGGGTTGTCACTCTACTGAGCTGATTTGCCAAAGGAAAAAAATGTAATTATTTGTGGATTTGACTTCTTTCTACATAGTCTGGTTTGGCTGCCTAGGAGAGGATTTGAAGGTTGTCTCTCTCACTAGACACAAATCTCAAGGCCCATGGTCAGGCTAGGAAATGCACATTTGCATGTGGCCAGAGGGCACAGCTCAGTTTCTTAAACTTAGGAAACACCTAACAAAAGCTGGAAACATCATGGTCATTTGGCCTAATAAAACATTGTATTTTAGAGGAGATATTGGAGGGGGTATTGTTCATAATTTCCCAGCTCAAAGAACTGGACACAGTGGCTCATATCTGTAATCCTTGCACTCTGACAGGCCAAGGCAGGAAGATTGCTTGAATTCAGAAGTTCAAAACCAGCCTAAGCAAGAACAAGACCCCATCTCTACTA
The DNA here is from genome assembly GCA_963574655.1 of Perodicticus potto. Taxonomy (NCBI): domain Eukaryota; kingdom Metazoa; phylum Chordata; class Mammalia; order Primates; family Lorisidae; genus Perodicticus; species Perodicticus potto. The sequence continues at coordinate 37,305 of CAUYRH010116292.1, forward strand.
ATAAAAAAATAAAATTGAAAAATTAGCTGGATGTGCTAGTCCACATCTATAGTCCCAGCTACTTGTAAGGCTGAGGCAAGAGGATGACTTGAGCCCAAGAGTTTGAAGTTGCTGTGAGTTAGGCTCATGGCACTCTAGCCTAGGCAACAGAGTGAGACTTGGTCTCAAAAAAAAGTTTCAATGAAGCAGTAGAATCTGAATCACAAAGCTGAAAGGTGGCCTCAGAGGACCTGCTGGTCCCTTGCTCCTTAGAGTTTGATGCAGGCATCAGCGGGGATCTGGGAATTTACTAGTAATGCAGAAGCTCAGGTTCTGCCCCAGACTTATTGGATCAAAACCTACATTTTAGCAAGATCTTTGGGTGACTCGTTTGCTCACTAAAGTTTGAAAAGCACCAGTCTGGTCCGCCTTCTTAATTTCACAGATAAGATGACTGAGGTCTAGAGAGAAATAACTTGCTCAGGGCCTCACTGAGGGTCAGTAATAGAACAAAAATAAGATCCCAGAATCTCTGGGAGCAAGGCATTGTCATCATCCACACAGCTGCAGGCAGATTGTTAGAAGTTACATTTTAGAAAATCCAAGAATTTCTGGCCTTGTCCCTCATTTTATGTCATCTCAAGCATTGTCCCATTTCCAGTCTCAAATTTGCACCTATGGTTGGCCCTGGTGTGCTCAGATGGACCAGTCTGAATACCAAATCTGGGAGCGCTCCATTGGGCTAAGAAAGTAGCTGATAAGAGCTTTGCTCTAGTCTTTGCCCTTCCTGTCTTTTCTTTCAAGGCCCCCAACAGGGGACAATCAGTAAGTCTTGGTGAATTACTCCAAAGAGGAAAGCTTTTCTCATTTTCTGAAAGCTAGAAGCAAGGCTTTTTCCTGATGATTATACGAATAAATAAGCGAAAACCAATAGGTGACCTAACAAGGGAGAGGTACCTTAGGCCTTCTCAGGGTTCACTAGGCAAATCTCTCACTTGGCTGGAAGGGGTCTGGACCAGTGTTCCATGTCCTCCGTGTAAATCAGTGGGTGTGAATGAGAGTGGACTGTGATTGTTCTCGTCCCCTCCCTCACTCAGTACCCTCTGCTCCACTTTATCCCAAAGACAAGCCTCTTAGAAAGCTTCACACACCCAGCTTCCAGATACAAGAGATGCCTGAGAACATAATAATTTCCTGAAACTCTCTAAGCCTGGTGGAAGCTTAGCATCCTTCATCTCTACTGCTTTAATTCTCACATAGATGTCTGTGTTGACTGTTCTAGGCTTTAATCATCACACTATTCCCTGAACTCAGTTCATTCCTTCCCAATTCCTTACTTTTGTTCTAGTCATTTGTTCTTATATCTACCACTGCATCTCGCTAGCTAGTTTTGTGATTCTACTGAGACTTAGTGGCTTAACACAATAGTAGTTTCATCATCTCTATGGTTTCATGAATTGACTGGTCCTCCAGCTGGGCATTTCTGCCTGAAGTCCACTGGGCTGCAGTCACCAATGACTTGACGAGTGGCAACAGCCAAGGATCACTCATTTGCATGCCTTGGCAGGAATGGACAGCAAACTGGGTTCTGAGCAGTTTGGTAGGGCTGGTTCTCCCCCCTTTCTCTCTTCCTCTCTTTACTTGGCCTTTCTGGGTATTGTCTCCAGCAAGACAGACTCTTTACATGGCAGCTAAGGGCTCCCAAGACCACAAAAACAAAACTTTCACACTTTTTCAAGGCACACTGATGCTTTCCCCATGTTCCATTAGTTAAGATGAGTCACAGGGGAAGCCCAGAGACTGTCAATCTTGGGATTCTCAAAAAGTACTCTGGGAACATCCTGTTCCTTTCCTTTTGCTAATCCTTTTCTCTTACCGGCTTCAAAACTAGGGTTCTTAATCTGGAAGTCATGAGTGGATTTCAATAGAGTCTATCAACATGTAGAAATTGTTTTCTTATACATACTTCAAGTCACGATGCATATGTATACTTGCCTAGGAAAAGAATCCCAGCTTCCGTCATATTCTCAAAGGGAAGATCCATGACCCAAAGGAGACAGCTCAGGAATGAAGAATGAGTCACACCTGATTCTACATCCCATCTGCTCAGTATTTATGTGTTGATGCAAAGTCTTTGGAGAATGCGTGGTATGTGTTTATAGTGCATCTCACTAGCTAGTTTTGCAATTCTACTGAGGCAAGAGCCATATCTCTTATTTTTTGAGACTCCTGAGTTTTTAACAACATCTTTGAAGTAATGGATGCTGCATAAGATGTGTAGGCTGATTTTCTATAAAGGACTTATCTGGGTCTTGATGGAAGAAGAATATAGACACAGCAACCATGACTAACATCATCCTTATTGTATTCTGTGCCCCCCATTCTAGTGTGATTAAACTTTTTTGTATTATTTCATATTTACCTAGTTTGCATCTACAAGGTCAGTGGAACATGTGTATTATCATATTATTTTGCACTAAGAAAACTGGAGTTTGCATAATTTCTCTCGAGGATTTAGATTCAGTTAGAGAAGGAACTAGGGCTGTAGTCCAATTCTCCTGATTTCCACTCTCCTGGGCTGTGTAGCTTGAGCCTCTGTGATGAGGGGGAGTGAGCACAAGTGAGACAGATGGATAAACTAAAAGAATAAGAAGGGTAAGAATTCAAGCTTCAGTGTGCATCAAGATTCCTTGGAGGGCTTATGAAACTACAGATTGTCAGCCCCACCACAAGAGTTTCTAATTCAGTAGGGGGCACAAAGAATTTGCATTTTTAATAAATTCCTTGGTAATGTTGGTGCTACTGGTTGATCTGGGGGGGCATGTTTTAAGAGCTCCTGGTCTAGCCTGTAGTCATACATGATAAGAGAAATTTCCCTGAGCCTACTTCTTCCATTAATATTCTATTCTCTGATGTCCAGGATATGGTGACTGTTGGTTTCTGGTCTGTATTTTTACACTCAAAAGAGAGTAGTTAGGAACCCTTTCCCTGCCCCAAATGAACACATACAAACACTTTCACATACCATCCTCCACTCTGGAATGAAGGAGAAGAGCCCCACTACTCCCCCACTTTTCATTGCCCTTAGAAGCCTGAGATAGGAAACTCAAGAGGAAAGGTCAGTAAAGTGGACCTTCCAGAGTGAGGAAATGGGTCTGTGTGTCATCCACTTGCCTCTGACAGGCAATGGTTGTTTGCATCAGAGTTTGAGAATTATGTTTATCAGGTTGTTTGGATCTTAATAGAAGAATGGAATATATTAAGAGATGATTTTTAAAAAAAATATTCCATCCAGATATATTTACTTGCCTGGAAGCTATTTTGTTACCAATTTTGCAGAAGAGATGGATGCTCTTTATTTCTCAATAAGCATGTTTAGTTGCTTGCTCATCCTTCCAGAACTAGGGCTTACACAATCCCTATCTATGAATTCAAAAATTTTCCTGAAAGATTTATTTGAGGCTGGTGGTCTGACAGACTCTTTATTAATGAAAAGGAGGAAATGAAATGGGTCCAGTGATATGGCACGATGGAACTTTCCTTTTTGGCCTTAAGATTATGCTGTGGTGTGCAGAGCATACTTTCGGGGCCATTATTTGTCCCTTGTCTCTTTAAGAGCTCAGATTGTCACGAGATTTTTGAGAGCGTTTATCATTTGTGTTGGGAAAGGTTAATGTATTCTTCCCAAATATAAGCTCCTGTTTATGCAAAAGCATGTCTCTCCTATTTGCCCTGCAAGAGCTCTGGCCCAAGCCTGCATTTGAAAACTGATGGTCTCAGGTAGGTATGAAAGGCTTTCTAGGGCAGAACACACTGTTGTTAATGCAATAGAGAGGGGTCTTAGGTAGTCATAAGCATCAGGATGTGGACTGGTCTTCAGCAAATAGAACATTTCAATTCCGATTAAATGTTCCTGTGTTATTAGGGGGAAGCAGTTCTTCCAGATTATTTATGCAGGCAAGGACTCTTTTCTACATAGGGTGTCCAGGAGTTAGGAGGACTGCCAGATGTGTACAATTGCTTGTTAGCAGAACCAGCAGCCCGTTAGGGATGATTTCAGGGACTTCCCCTGCACTGGTCCACTACTAAGAGTCCAGGGGTAGAGAAAGGAAACCAAAACAAGATGAGCCAAAACAAGTTTTCCACATGAGAAAACTGAGGCATGATAGAAGAGAGAAGGTTTCAAAGTATCACACTTCACAATTTAAGACAGAGCTGAGTTCTCCAGAGAATTTGGTGATCCCATAAAAATTTTTTAAATAGAAATAGAACCAACTTTTCATAATTTAAATCAGTTGTCCCCAGTAAAAGAATTCAAGGATGCGGTCATATCTATTCACTTGACCAAGAAGGAAACAAACATTGATAGAGATTAAATCACAGTGCCTCTAAGACATATGGCTATTATGTAGAGTCTGGATAAGACCCAAGTATCTTGAATCTTACTTTGGTGTTTAAGCCACACCTGTTCTCCTCTGGGCTTAAACAACTACCATGTGAAAAATTATGCCCAATCATGAGAAAGATGATTTTATAATCAAACAGATACTTTCATGATGTGACTTAAAGAAGTAAATCCCTTGCCACAAATATCTGTCCTAATGCTTATGACTTCATCATTGGAGTTTTAGCCTTAAAGTCTCAAGGCCTTTCGTTCTCATGTTTGTCTAGGCCAAAACTTCTAGACCTGAGTCTTAGCAATTTTCACCTTTAGCTTTTAATCATTAGCTGCAAGCAAGCCCCTGATGGAATGAAACTGGCACCACTAAAGCAGCAAATCATAATAATTAAAGAAAGATAGGTGAGGCCAAAATAGACCTCTCAAGGTCTATAGGTTTTTTCTTCTTTATATGTCCCGCTCTATGCTAGAACCTAGGCCTCTGAACAGCTTGGACTGCCTCAACAATAATCTTGACTTCCACTGGCTTTATTTGCTTATGTTCTGAACCGCTTGACCACAGCAGTTAGGGTGGGTAGAGTCCCTAAATCATGAGTCCCTGGTTCAGGCCCAGGGAATTCATGGGATGTGAGCAGGGCCTATAATACATACCTCTCTACTCCAGGCATATAGTAGATACCTCTCCACCCAGACCATAGAGCATATAGTAGATACCTCTCAACCCCCACATATTCACACCTACCCAGGGTGTGAAACAACTTAAATTATTACCAGAGAGATTAAAAAAAAAAAAAAAACACTTCTCAGTGAAAGGCAGTATGAGGTACAGATATGGAGGAAAGGGAATCCTTTGAGGGGAGGTGGAGGCGTTTACAGAGTGAGAGTATTAAATCATCTCCTTCCCAGACAGATGCCTCTCTGAATCCAGAACATCACCCCAAGGTGCTGAACCTGCAAGATGGCTCAGGATTTTAGGGACATCTTCCCCTTTCTGGTTAAGTTCCACTTAGCTGAGATGCTAATGTAAGAGGCAATAGCAGGTAATAAAGTAAGCACAGGAAGGTAGACCTGCATTCAAGTTCAGAGTTGTCTTCACTTACTGAGTGACTTGACTCATGCACATCCTTCAGCACTTACTCTAAAAGAACTTTTCTTCCCAGGATTTCTGCCCACATCTACCAATATGTGTTTCCTCGTGTGTAAAATGGGAATCATACATCATTTTATTAATGCTCTGTAGGACTAAATGGGAATTGAATGAGATAACATTGGTGGTCCCAACCTACTTCAAGTAGGTAAGAACTAACAATAGATTACAATAGTTACAATAGTTACAACTTATAATAGTAATTACTTATTGTAAGAACTATTATTTTGGTGATGTGTATTATTTCATCCTTTAAAGAGCTTATTAAAAATCAAGGACAATGTTTTATTCATCTTTACTTTCCAACTCTTGTCAGAGTAACTTGTACATATCCAGCTTACAATTCATGTCTGTAGAAATAAATAACAGTTGGGGGTTAACATATTATTGTGGTGATAGATAAATATGTAATCTCACAACCCAAAGAAATTGTTGAGAACCAGGAAAAATAAAACAAGCTATGTATGTGAGTGTCTGTAAGTGTATGTATATTTCTGTGGCGATGGGTAAAAAGACAAGAGGGGATATTGTGGAATCTCCATCAAATTCCCTCCCATCCCCAAGTTGAACATTTAATTTGCAAAACTAATAAGTCATTAAATAATTCTTCCTAGACCATTGCAGACCAGTTTCATTTTTCCACATGTGATTAATCTAAAAATGCAAATTGAGGATTTCAGTGGGATTTAACTCACTTCCAGATTTCTTGGGTGTTGACATTGTTTTTTTTCAAAATGGGGACTCGCCTCCCTGTTTCCCACCATCTGACCTTCTGACTCTTGAGTAACAAAGCTACATGGGAAAACACCAGTGACTCCACACGCAGAATGCATCTGATTCCTTGTTGTTTGGATCACTTTCTCAGCACGGAGTTCATTTCTGGAAGCACATCAATTCCAGGATGTGTGAGACCCTGGGACAAAGTATTCTCTCTCATCGTCTGCTAATGAGATAAGTGCAATGAGTTAAGAGGCGGCCAGAGGAAAAACAAGCTCTCCAGCGTGCATTTCCTCTAATTACCCATGCTTGTGTTCTCGCTAATCTGAGAGGGATTTCTGCGATAAAGCAAGGCCTCATTCCTTTTCCTCCTTCCCCTAACTCTGGCCTTCTGAGGAATGTCTAGAATATTTTTCTCCTGTTTCTAGGACTTTACACTAATTAAAGCATGGTGGACCAACTCGGCCATCTGGATCATCTGTTGTTCTTCCAAAGTGAGACTAAGCAGGCAGCATCAAGGGCTGGGTGCGAGGAGAGTTTATCACTAATCTTCATCTGTGGAACCTCTCATCTTAGTGAGAATGTCAGAGACCAAGAGGGCACTGTTGAATATCACTTATGGGTCAGTGAAAGCACTCTGGGTATTTTTAAATGTAATCAACTAAGTCTTTACAATAGATATAATGCTATGACCCTAAAAGTGGTATAAGAATATTATATCACATGGAGACTGCAGAGAAAGAAAAAGAGCTAGTGCAGAGATGCCTAAGCAGGATCCACATGGGTTTATTCCTGTGCATCCCATAGTGCCTTTTAGGAGATCTGGTAACAAGAATGATCAGTTATGAACACCTGTCATACACCAGGTGCTTCTCATAGATTCTTCTCAGCCTTGCGTGACCTCCTGACTGTCCCTAACTTCTCCAGTCTTCTGAAGTTATCTTGTCTTTTAACATTTAAGTAAAAATTGGCTTGAATGTCTATCTTTTGTACATCAGGAAACTCAAGAGTCCTTCTCAATATCTCCAAGGATTCTTAGGGTCTTTACCTTTCTGCTAATCCCTCCTGGTCCTGAGTTCCTTCTTCCTAGCAATTTCTTTGATACTATCTTGCATTTTATTATGAAAATTAGCAAATAGGCTCGGCGCCTGTGGCTCAACGGGCTAGGGCGCCAGCCACGTACACCTGAGCTGGAGGGTTCGAATCCAGCCCCGGGCCCGCCAAACAACAATGATGGCTGCAAGCAAAAAATGGCCGGGCATTGTGGCAGGCGCCTGTGGTCCCAGCTACTTGGGAGGCAGAGGCAGGAGACTCGCTTGAGCCCAGGAATTGGAGGTTGCTGTGAGCTGTGATGCCACGGCACACTATCCAGGGCGACAGCTTGAGGCTCTGTCTCAAAAAAAAAAAAAGGAAAGAAAATTAGCAAATAGATGCATTAAAAAAGAGTGTAATCAACCATGTACCCAGTTTCAACAATGGCCAATTTGTGGTTAAATTTTTAAATCACTATTCCCCACTTCCTACCATAACTGGAATTTAGGGGAAAAAAATCCCAGATGCAATACTATTTCATTCATAAAAGAATTCATTCTGTGTGATGAAGGGACTGTGAGCAACCCCCTGGTTCCCGTTCCCATTTCCCAGTGTTCATACCTTTATGTAGTCTCCTCTTCTTGAGCATGGGCAGAACATAGGACTTACTTTTAACCAGCAGTACCCAGCAAAAGCAACAGACTGTACATGATGGTGTGTACACGGTTAACAATGAGACTATAATATCCATCTTTCTGGAGGCTTTCTCCCTTGCTGGCTTAGAAGAAGCAAGCTGCTAGTTGTTACCTGCCCCAGCAGGAAAGGCCATGTGGCAAGGTGTTGCTGGCGGCCTCCAGCCACAGCCCTCAAGAAGCCATGCCCCACAACTGGGAGGGTAAATCTTCAGCCACAAGGAGCTGAATTCCTCCAACAACTAGCTGAGCACCGAAGTGAACCCTCCCTCAGGTGAGCCTGAGGGGAGACCCAAGCCCTGGTAGACGACTTGATCACAGCCTTACAGAGAGCCCAGCTAAACCATGTCCAGTCCTCACCCACAGAAACTCTGAAATAATAATGTGTTATTTTGAGCCTCTACATGTGTGGAAATTTGTTACACAGAGCTAGTTAACTCTGACAGTATGTGTAATTTTAGGTTTCAGCTTGACTGAAGTCAGAGATACCATACTCATTTCCAGATGTGTCTGTAAGGGTGATTTCTGAGGAGATTGGGGTGTGAGGTAGTGGACTGTGAGATCTGCCCTCAGTGTGGGAGGGCAGTGCCCAGATAGAACAAGAAGGCAGAAGAAACGCAGATGTGTCCTCTCTCTCCGGGAGAATGCATTCTTCTTCTCCTGCCCTTGGATATCAGAACTCCAGATCCCCCAGCCTTTGGACTCCAGGACTTGCACTAGTGGCCCCCTGGTTCTCAGGACTTTGAGCGTTATGTTATTAGCTTATCTGGTTCATAGGCCTTTGGTCTTGAACTGAGCTAGCACATCAGCTTCTCTGGGTCTCCGGCTTGTAGCCAGCCTATCATAGGACTTCTCCATCTCTATAATCACCTGAGACAATTCTCCTAATTAATCCTTTCTCATCTATCTATCATATATCTACCTATTTAATATCTATATATCTCCTATTGGTTCTATCTCTCTAGAGAGAACCCTGACTAATACAGTGTGTATCTCCACAAGATATGGACTTTTAAAAAATATTACCACAGTACCCCTAGTACATCACACAATGTAATTTTTAATGTCATTAAACATTCAATTGCTCTCCAAATTCCACAGTTATAATTTTCATTTATGCTTGGTATGTGCTAATCAAAATCTAAAAAGTTCACACATTGCATTTTAATTTTAGTATCTTTTAAATCTCTTTTCATTTTGAGATTACCTTTTCCTATTTTTTTTTTTTTTTTTTGACGTTTACCTATTACACTTGTCCTGTGGAGTTTCTCACTTTCTGAATCTTGGTAAGTGCTTTTTAGTGGAAGTGTTTAATGTGACATTTAGCCCATATATTTCCAGTAAGTTAGTAGATCCAGAAGATTGACCAGATTTTGGTGCAGATTATTTCCTAGGTAGTCTTATATTCTTCTGACAACCATACTGAGAACTCATAATGTCTAGACTCTTCTTTTTGTGATGTTAATAAAAATCACCGGGTTTGGGTGTTGTCAGCTTAATCCATTAGTTATACATTTTTCCACCTACTTTTCACTTCATAAATTTAGCTATCATTGATGCTCATTGCCAGGTTCTATTATTTCACTATGGTGACAAATGGTAGAAGTAAATCACTGCTTTCTGCTCCACTGATTTCTTCTTCTATGTGTCCCTCTTTCCTGCATCACTTTGTCTATTTTACTGAGATATAAAGAGGTGCTATGACTTATCTTTGGTTATGTATGCAATTATGCATACAGTTACAAAATTGAACTTAGGTCTCCTGCAGCCCAGCATTCTTTCTGCAGGGACATTCCACAGTCCTCTCTTCCTGTTCAACACAAGGGGAAGAGATGTACAATTCAGGCTTATTGTCGACATGCAAGTTCCCAAGCAAGCTTAAGCATCTTTCCTTTCTTTTTATGTCCCCCCAACTCCTTGAGCAACATACACATACATGCAACCTGAAGATCGCCCCCCAGCTATTTTCTGTCTTGAAAAGCTTTTTGTGGTACATGTACAAGTTTCCTAATTAGAGAAATCCTTAATTCATACACAAAACACAAATAACTGGGTTCTCTGCCTTCTTCAGAAGGTTTCTTAATCTGTTAAATAAATACACTCTGTTGCTAAGTTACTATGTTATATCACATGGCAATAGCATGCCAAAAATTATACCTGAGTCGCAGCTGTGTTGAAGACCAGGTGCTGTACATTTTCCTTAACCAGAAGCAATGCTGTAGGTTGTTAGGCATTTAGACTCTGGTCAGTGGTAACAAAGTGCCTGGGTTCAAATCCCAACACTACCAGTTACTTGTTATGTGACCTTGGATACATTACTTAAAATCTCTGTGCTACAATTTCTTTATTTATAACATGGGAATGATTACTTTTTAAAAAATTACTTATCTTCTAGAGATACTGCAGGGATTAACTGAGATAGATAATCTGTGTAAGGCACTATATGGAGATTCTGGCATATAGTGAACACTCACATTAATAGTTTATTTCTTTTTAAATGTAAGAAAAATTCACAGAGGCAGCTTCTTTCCAATAAGGACAAGAATCAAGACTGAGTTTTTGTAAAATACTTTATATTGCTTAGAGAAAGATATCATAGCAATAGATTTAATGTATTTTATTTTAAAGTAGAAAATTACCTGGGAAAAATAGGTTTTATTTTCCAGGGCTTAGTCCCAAAGCCCACATTTTCTTTGAGTAATTTAATTTCCAAAGCATACTTGGTCTATGGGGGAATTGTCTGCTTCTGGATTTGGTAGAATGTTAGCCATCATTGCCATGGTAACAAAAAGGGCAATAACTTGAACATGGGTTCTAGGAGCTAAAAGAAAGGAGAATCAATTTGGAAATAATTAAAATCCATAGCTTTTAAAACTGAAATCCGCAATCCTTTAAAACTCAATCAAAATTCCTGGGGTAGGCTGGAATCAGTTTAAATCAAGATACATCTTTCAAAAAAACACAGAATAAAAGAATCCAAAATAAGAAAAATAAAATAAAATTATCTTATCTTTATGGTATATTTACTATTCTGATGAGTCAAAGGAAAATAATAACTCAGAGGTTAGAAACAAAGACACAGGCTTTGTTTCATTCATTCCATGGATAAAATTGGGTTATAATAAGTCTTAAATTTCTTTTTCCATTAAAACATAAAAATATATCCATTTTAAGTTGAATGTATTGATCTACTATATTTTTCCTTCTCTTGTATTATAGACTTTAGAATTATAGAATGTTGAAATTAGAAGAAATCTTTCGATATGATTTCATAGAGTTAACAAAAGGCCAGTAGGATAATGTGTGTGACCACAGTCCTAGTACTTAAGGGTATGAGTGAGATTAGAATTCAAGCATGCGAAGTCATTTTCTGGTTTTTCATAAAGACTACGCTAGACTACTTTTATTGAGAACCTGACATTTCATATGTTATGCTTCAACAAAACTTTTCTATCTAGTAAGGAAGTAAAAGATAATTATTGAATCATTTTCCAGATGCCCTACACTCTGGGAAAAACAAATAGTGATGAACAGGTGTTGACAGCATCTGAGAAGCTTCTGAAGATGCCTCTGATTTGAGGGAGGGTACAATCCTTGTTATTTCCTACTCAAAGGTCTATTTATATTGTGCAATTATTCTTCTCCACCTCTAACTTTTGCTGAGAAGGGCCCTATCTGGATAACCCATTTCTCCTTTTTAACATCATCCAAAAGTTCTCTCCCATTCCACTTTCAAACATCTTACCAAATAGAGATGCCAGCAAAGAGAGTCCTGCCTGTTCAAAAGAGGTTCCATGAAGGGCTCACACTCCATACAGGTTTCTCTGTTCCCAAGCCACAGTAACGTGGGCTCTCTGGGGGCTAAGAGGCTCTGAGAGAGCCCCTGGAGGCTCCATTCTTGAGGATATTTCCTACCTTGTTCTGCAAACCAAAAGTTCAGTTTGGTGGCTGGAGGAAGCTCTGGAAGCAGAACAGCACCAGATGGCTTTAATGGAATGAGTACTGGAGCAAGCAGAGGAAGGTTCCTGATCTAACTCCCAGACACATGCCCCACCCCAGCTCTAGCCTAGGTTCTGAATGTGTTACTTTTCACACCTGTCTCTAGACTGATCACAACAACTTCCCTAATCTCTCCACCTGCAGTCCTTCGTTTGTCTGTTCATTGTTCCTACACTTCTCATTCATACATCTCATAGACGTTGACCTAGTTTTGATCAAGCCTGGTTTTATTGTCTCTCTCTTCTTCTTTGCCTAATCTCTATGATATTCCTTTACCCAATCTCTATTGTTCCTTTACCTGATTTGATAAAACCCCAACTCTCCTCCATAGGACACACTCTTCCTCTCCAACCAAGTCTATGGATTTGTTCTCTTTCCTGCTAGCTGACTGAGGCACACACTTCTGCTATTGGCTTTCTGTCAGCCACAACAGCTTCCTATCAGATCTTCTTTCTTGCCTCGGCCTCTCTCTTCAGCTGGGCCTTCTCTCTCCACTCCAGAAAGGAGGTGCCATGATGCTTCTGTTCCCAGGTATGTTCAACTTGAGGAAGACAGCATTTCAACAGCCCTGGCTGCTTCTGTAACCCCCACTAAATCCCAGGAGCTGACTCTCAGACCTGGGTTGGAGGTGGTGCCCATACTTCACGTATTAGCCCTGACCCTACAATGATCTTTTCACTTCGTGTGTACTCTTAGGTCCTAACTGAGTCACCCTGCTGACCAGATTATGTTTCCCACCATTCTTCCCTGTTCTGAACTTTAGCCCATATGTGGTCTCTCATGTCTGTGGACTGATCTCCAAGGCACCACCCAACCCACAGATTCCTACCCATCTACCTTGGTGCACTTAACATAAAGTTGTTTGATGCCAAAAATAATAGCTCCCACCAATTGTGTTTATTTTTTCAATCTTTATTATTTTTATTTTCCAGAATTTTTTTAATTTATGTCTCCTATTCATTTATATAGGTTGCTTCTTTATATATTATGTTTTCTTTATCAACTATTGTACCAACATAATCTTACTTAAACTAGTAACCCTCATCAGACTATATTAAAATTTAAATTTTTGTATGAAAAATTGACGTTCAGAGAAATTAAGTAACTTGCCCAAAGTGACATAGGTTATGAGGTGTAGTAATCTTTTTTCAAAACTGGCCTAAAATCCACCTCTTACAAGAAGGTTTTCTCACTTCACACTTAACTCCTTGGCTCCGGCTCCCAGTTCATGCTACAAATGTATGGGCTCACTATTTCATGTGGTTAAGCAATTTGTATCTCAACCCTTAAAGATCCTCAAGGACACAAATCTTTTCAAAAGCAAAATCATATTGATTCCTCCAAGGGAAGAGAATAGATTCATAGGAAATGGTATTGGCTGACTCACTGTACCTTCACACAGTCATAGAGTGACTGGGAAGACAGAATGATATGGCATTTAGAAGTGTGGATTACCTCTTAGGTGACCTCTTTCATCTGTGGCTCAAGTCTCATGGTTAAATGAGCACAGTCATGCCCCACCCCTTGCTGCTGCACAGGGAGAGAGGAATATCCCATCAGAAAAAGGCCCACAGGTTCTTACTCATGACAGCTTGTGTGAGAACAACACTTCACAGCTCACAAGCCGAAGAGCGTTTGATCCTTATAGCAAGCCTTTGCAGTAGACAGGCATCCCTATTGCCATTTAAAGAAGAGAAGGTGGGGCGGCGCCTCTGGCTCAAAGGAGTAGGGCGCCAGCTCCATATACCGGAGGTGGTGGGTTCAAACCTGGCCCTGGCCAAAAACTGCAACAAAAAAAAAAAAAAAAAGAAGAGAAGGTGGAAGTTCAGAACAATGAAGTGACCTGTTCCAAGTCATTCAGTATGAAGGAGGCAGAATTAGCACCCAAACCTAAATGAATGCCCTGACTCACAGCCAGAACTCTCTTGGTCACAGCACAAGGCTGTTTCTTGTTGCATACAATAGTTCCAGAAGGAGAAAAGTAAACATAAGAAATGTCTAATTCTAAAGATAAATAGAAGACAATAATTTCCTAATACCAGAGCTAAAAATATTTTTTCAAAACCATGACTTGATCCCCACTGAATGCAGCCTTGGTGGAACGACCACATTATTCTTCAGCCTCCTAAACAGTTTTGTCCTATCAAATGTGCATCTCCCGTTCCCTTATTTCCCCTGGGTCACAGGCATTACATAGACAGTGGCTGAATGAGTGAGGGCATCAGGGATCTATAATAATTTAAATGCACAAACATGAGACCTAATTTTAGAGTTTCCCAGAATAATGGACATTCTGGGGGTCTGAAGAGCTTCTGGCTTGGTTGCTGGGTTTGTAGCTTCTTGTTAATTAGCAGGGTTGGCTTAAAGGTCAGCCAGATCAGTCAGCCCCACCATCTGGAATGGAAGGGCTGGGACCATGAAAATAACTTGAGCTATGAATTGCATTTGGAAATTGCATTTTAACTAACAGACAAAAGCTCTATCTTGCTGGCTGAGGTCTAACAAAGGAGTCTCATTTGCTGATCCTGCCAGGGACAAAGAAAATCTATTTCTTAATTGCAGAAATGGTAAGTGAGTCTCTGCTTACCGGTGAAGTGACAGGCAGGCTATTCACACCAAAAATATCTTCTTCACCTTTACATTCGTCCCTGACATTCTGTCTCTGGTCTTGACGACCTTTGATAGAGCTTCTCCAATGAAGCAAGGACAGCAATGACTTGCAGGTGTTTTCACTGCTACAAGGTGGAAAGCTAGAATGTTAATGGTTGGGACATTTCTGTTTGCAGAGAAGGACCCTATACATACTAACTCTTACTTCAGATGAATGGAATCTCTAAGGAAGGAGCAAACAATGAAAATGATATCCCTACAATACCAACCACCAGTGGCCTTCTACTCCTACTCAGGGGAGTGCAAAATCAGCCCACAAGAAGGACCCATTTAACACACTTTTTAAACATCTATTGTGTAGCAGGAACTGTAGTAGGTAGTATGAGGGCCATATTGGTCATAGTCTCTACCTTAGATGTCATAGTGTAACAGAAAAAGCAGACACGCACTTGAAAAAGTATTATAATGCTATTTATAAATCATTTGGGGGTACAGAAACAGGCACAATCAGTTCCGCCCTGAGGGTGAGTGGGGGATCAGAAAAGTCCTCATGAATAAGAAGTTGCTTGAACTCACATTACAAGGCTGAATATAAAACACATTTTAGGCACAGAAACATGAAGAAAGGGCAATTCCAAACAAAGGAAAAGTATAAACAAAGACAAAGAGATGCCAAAATCTTCTTTGGAAGATAATGACCCCTTTGGAATAGCTTCAGCCAATCAAGGGTTTAAGTAGGAGAAGGCATAGGAATCTCCTTTCTATGCATTTTAGAAAGGAGATTCTAATGGAGAAGTGGAATGGAAAAAGTAAGCATCTGAGCCAAGAGTGACCATTTAGAAAACTTCTTAAATAGACTAGGGGAGAGGAGATGAAGATCTGACCAGGACTCACAGACCCATGATCTCAAAAAGACACTGAACACTGTTGGGTAAACTTTTTAAATCCTATTATTTTTGGAGGGTTTTGACTTTTTTTTTTTTTGAGACAGAGTTTCACTCTGCTGCCCAAACTAGAGTGCCATAACATCACAGTTACAGCAACCTCAGACTCATGGGTTCAAATGAACCTGCTGCCTCAGCCTCCCAAGCGGCTGGGACTATAGGCGTCCCCACCATGCCCAGCTAATTTTCCTATTACTCATAGAGATGGGGCTGATCTCCAACTCCTGAGCTCAAGGGATCCCTCCTGTCTCAGCCTCTCAGAGTATTGGGATTAATTAACAGGTGTGAGCCAATTCACCCAGCCTTAAATCCTGTTTTAATAATGAACTGAACTTGTATATGGTTTCTCAGTTGGCAAAGAGCCTCTATCTTCATGAGCTGATGCCACTCATTCCCTAAACCTGGTGAGGTAAGCAGAGAAAATATCTAATGATGCTGCTTTAGCATCATTTAGAAATGATTCCGTTCAGAAACTGAAACTTTTAGAAACAAAAGCAAACAAACAAACAAACAAACAAAACAGAAGGGGAGGGGTGGGAGGGGACATTGCTTAAGAACAGCCAGCCTAAGAGACACAGGCAGGAGCAAGGATGCCTGAGAGTGACGGAATGTAGAAGCATCAGGAGAACAGAGGGATGATCAGAAAAGGAGCAGGGACAGATGTAGGCATTGACATCCACATGCAAACAGAGAAGAAAACCCTTCTTCACGTTCCTTACACACCACCATTCCATTCCCCAATCATCCCTTCCCATTCTCGCTTGAACCCGCTCTAAAATGACTTTTGCCACCCTACTCCATAACAATGCTTGTCAAGGTCTTGAAAATCCCTCTATTTCTAAATCTAACGATCAATTCTCAGTCTGTATTTCGTCTGAACTATCGTCAGAGTTTCATGCAGTCAGTCGCTTCCCCCTCTTTTGCTACACTTTCTTTGCTAGGCTTCCAGGACCCCTCACTCTCCAGGTTTTACTCTTAGCTCATTGATTCCTCCTTCTCATCTCCTTTGCTAGTACCTCCTCCTCCTCAACCTCTTCATGCTGGAGCAGCCCAGGACTGAGGCCATCTTTTCTATTTAAGCTCATTTCCTTGGTAATCTCAGCCACTTGATTTTAAATTTTTCTCTCTGTGCTAAGGACTTGCAAATTTAAACCCTTTATAACTATAGCCCACAGCTCTCTCCCAAATTCTAGACTCATATATCCAGCTTCCCAGGCAACACCTCTCTTTGTTGTTCTAAATAAATACCTCAAACTCAATATATCAAAAACTGAACTCATAATCTTCTTCTCTCCCCTTCAATGTATCTCTGTTCTTCCAGTTGGTCAGAAAAATTTCTTGAAGTCATTTTTGGCTTCTCTCTAATACTTTACATCCAATCTAGCAGCAATTTTTGCTGGTTTTACCTTCAAAATGCATCCAAAATCCAATTACTCCTTCCCAGACCCCCTGCTACCACCCTACTCTCTCAGCCTTTACCACTTCTCACCTGGATTATTGCATGTTATAGCTTTAATTGTGTTTCCCTTTCACCGTTGCCTCTCCACTCCCTTCCTGCAAACATATTAAAGTCCTAACCCCATATCACATTGTGGCCATCTTTGGAAATAAAGTCATTGCAGATGTAATAGAGTTCAATGGTGTCATTTGGTAGGACTTTAATTCAGTACAAATGGTGTCCTCAGAAGAAAAGAAAGTTGAACACAGAGGTAGACAGGCGCAAAGGGAAGATGATGCAGAGACACACAGAAAAGGGATCACCATGTGAAGACAGAGAAAGAGATGGGAGTTGCAGAGGTCTGATAATTAAGTTTGAGAACTTGCCAGACCCTTCTTCTTTCTCCTGTAGTATTGACCCTATTATGTCAAAAGGCCATGTGGAGGGAGATAACAAAAGAAAGTGAAGGAGCTAGGAAGAGAGCACACCTGAGAAGCATGAGGGAGAGAATACTTCAGGTTAGAGCAGCAGAAGCAAAAAGAAGCAAAGAAGAAAGCCTTATGCCTGCCTCATAATATCTCTTCCCAGGAGTAAAAGTGACTCAGCAACAACCTTAGAATCAGATTAGTATTCCTTATCTTCAGGTGAGGAATAAGAAGGGGCATGTGAAGAACTTTCCCTTAAAGAAGAAAAGTAACAAAGAACTTCTTCTATTTTATGTTCCCACACAAGACTGGATACCTAATTTGCAGAGCCTGTGCAAATTGCAATTGCAGAGCCTCTTGCTTAAAAACTATTAATAATTTCAAGGTGGATTAACAAACATATACAACCATGGAGTACTATTCAGCTATAAAAGGATGGAGACTTTACGTCTTTTGTATTAACCTGAATAGAGTTGAAATACATTCCTCTTAGTAAAGTATCACAAGAATGGAAAAGCAAGTATCCAATGCACTCAATATTAATATAAACCCAGCAGATGATCTAATACATGCCCACACCAGAGAAAACTCAATTCAGTTCAAGTTGGGGGGAGGGGAAGGAGAAATGGGGGAGAGGTGAAGAGGGGAGAGGATTGGTATGCTCCCATTTCATGGGCAAAATGTAAGGGTATATGGCACACCTTTTGGGTGTAGAACACAACTACAAGAGGGATTCTACCTAACAAATGAAAACATTGTAATCTAGTTGTTTGAACCCTCACATTAATCCAAAATTAAAAAAATAATAATAATTTCAATGGTAATAGCAAAGCATTTAAGCAAGCCCAGCACCTTACCAGGTACCAGGTAGCAGGTAGCCCTGTTTTCTTTTAAAATATTATGCTTTTCAGTCATGACTGGTCAACAGTGGCTGTGGCTGGAGGAAGGAAATTAAGACCATCAGGGAAGTCTCTGACCTGGGACTCTGCACTTAACATGTACTGATAGTTCAAGAGAACAGAAAGAACCCCTCAAAAAGAGCTGCTTTAGAAAATCTTAATGAAGTGTGGCAGAGTTAAGAGAAAATAGGAAGAGGCCAGGCCTGAAAGAACAAAGGGAAGCATGGTTCCTGGAACTCAGGGACAAGACCAAGGAAAGAACACTGCTCTAAGTCTAGGGAGAGTCCTTGCCTAGCAGAGGCCCTGGAGAGGGAAGCCAGGAGGAAAATATCCCAACCTCCCACTCTTCCAGCTCTTATCTGCCTATGCCTCCCACTGTTGGAATTAGAAGGAAAGAGGCAAGAAATCAGGCTAATAGTGTACAGAGAGGTCTGCCTTCTTGGGGGTGGAGGGAAAGAGGTGACAGAGGGCCCTGGAGGGACCAGTGAAAAGCACTCATCACACATCCCCTGGAATCAGTGAGATAGGGGCAAAGGCAGCCCTTGGAAGCTTCTGGAAATAGCTCACAACCACTAATATGACACCATTTAACTCTATTACATCTGCAATAACTATTTCCAAAGAAGGCCACACTAAAGTAACTTCTAGGCCATGGTAGTCACAAATAGACAACATATTCCCTTTCTTCCCTCAAATTACACCAAAGTAGGTCATCTACCTTTGCTCACCATGAAGGTTAGTAGTGAGCACCAAAGACCAGTAATGTAAACAAGTCTCAGAATTGGACAGTACATGCTTCCTCCCATAAAAAGGAAATCAGAACCTCAAATATTAAATATGTCATGAAAAGGAACAGCACTGTAGGAACACCCATCCGAGAAAATGTGAGTTTAAGGTATCTCTTGGCAAACATGACCTCTTTAAGGAGTATTTAAGATGAAAGGATGGCAGAGATTCCCAGTAGGTGATTTCAGAGAAGAACAGTCAATTAAGCAGTTCCAGGGGCTTGAGATCACTCTGCATCCCATAAACACTATCAATGTTCCCCTATGTTGGTAACAGTCTGTGCTGAAAAATCTAAAGCAATTACTTTTGTCCTCCCAGCCTTTTGAGCACCTACTTCAATCAGATAAAAAGGTTAAAACAAGAGCTAAATATGCCCCTTTCTCACCGTCAGGGCAGCTTTGTGCTTGATGGTAGCATTCATTGAAGCCGATTCATTCAAGATTTTAGGGGCCAGGTAACAAAGATGGGCAGTTGAGATGCTCAAAAACAGCAACTGGCCAAAGAACTAGGGACAAGAACATTTGAAATCAATATCCCTTGAAAACTAAGGTGCAGATCATGGCATTCCTATTATAATTTTACTTTGCCTCTGCGTTAGCCAGGAAACAGTAATGACAGTTGAAAAACATTTATTTACTCATTCTTTCCTTTATGGCATTTTGTTTTGCTACATTTATTTTTACTGCCTTTTCATGTCTGGTTCTATGGGGAACACTTTTATAATAAAAATCAAGGGAAAACATTTCACTATAATGTCATCCTCTAGCTGTGTGACCTCAGGGAAACCAATTTACAGAAAAATAGCCTTTAAAAGAAAAATAAATATCAGCATCATCTTCAAACCCTTGCTGAATAGATGACACAAAGAGGTAGGGAATGCTGAAATCTCCAAGTAAGGGCAAGAGCTAGCTTTCTATATCTGCCCACTCCCCTTTAGTGATTGCTCAGTTCACTTCATTTAGCCTAGTTCAGTTCAAGATGTTTCAATTCAATAATTAACATTTAAGGAGTACCAGCCACACAGCACACTCTTAATTGGCATCAGAAATTTAACAATGAGTTTAACTGTATAATAGCACAATAAAGTTTAGATTTTGACAGCAGAATCATTTCAAATCCTAACTCTGCCACTTGTGAACAATGAGATTTTTGGAAAGATACTGGGTCATTCTTACTTCCATTTCTTTGTTTGCAAAGTAGGAATCATTCCATCTAACTCACAGTGTAGTAATAATAAAATAATGGATGTAAAATCTCAGCACAATGATAAAACAATTGTTTTTTCTAATCCTATTTTCTACCCTAAAGGCCTCCAGGTTATTCCAGCTCCATATTCCCATAGCACTTTCTAGTACCTCTATTATAACACTTGTAAAACTGTTCTATAGGCACGTTTCTGTCTGCTGATAGATCATCAGTACTCTGAGAGGAGGACTGTGTGTTCATTATTAGTTATTTATTACTGATGATAACATATGTAAAAGCACTTCATTAATCATAAAATATCTGTGATGGTTAGTTGCATTGCCACCTTGCCTGGGCTATGCTACCCAGCTATTTCATTAAACACTAATCTAGTCATTGCTGTGAAGCTATTTTCTAGAAGTGTTAACATCTATAATCAATGACTTCCAGTACAGATTATCCTCCTTAATCTTGACAAGCCTCATCCAGCTAGCAGGCCTGCCCTATAGATTTAGGACTTACAATCTTCATAATCACACAAACCAATTCCCTGAAATGAGTCTCTTTGGATATAGATATATAGAACCAGATAAAGATACAGATTGATATTTTACTGGTCCTATTAGTATTTCCCTGGCAGAATCTCAACTGATACATATTTTCTGTAATACAGTATCACACAAATATTTGTGATTACCTACTGCTTTAGTACATTTGGGCTGCCATAACTAAGTCCATAAACTGGGTAGCTTATAAACAGCAGATATTTATTTCTCATAGTACTGAAGGCTGAGAAGTCCAAGATCAAAGTGCTATCATATTTGGCATTTTGGTGAGAGAAGAGGCCATCTAATTCCTTATACACAGATGGCCACCTTCTCATTGTTACATCACCTGGTGGAAGACATGAGGGGTCTCTCTGAGGCCTCTTCTGTAAGGGCACTAATCCCATTTGTTGGAACTCTACTCTCATGACATAGTCATTTCCAAAGGCCCCACCTTATACCATCACCCTGGCACCCCGGGGGCTAGAATTTCAGCACATGAGTTTGGGAGGAAGATTATAAACATTCTGACCACAGCAGCTATGAACCTTTTCACGTTAAAATTCTCTGACCTTGAGATATGACATTACTGGGGCAGAGCAAGATGGCAGACCAGAAAAATTGTTCAGCGAAGCTCTCCTAGAATGACTAGGGAAAAAGAGAGAACCCAGCCATTCCTGCCACAGGGACCTTACCCAGAGTTGTAGCTCAGGGAGCACAATGAAGAGGTGGTAAGCTAGATATAGCATAGGATCTGAAACGGTGGAAATCTGATGAATTAGCCAAGTGATTATGACTGGCTGGGATAGGCTGGCTTCCCACAGAGGTATAGGACAAGAGGGAGTGTTTCCAGTTGTTAGGGGAAACTGCACGTTAAGTACAAAGCTTGGAAGAGTGGGGATACCTGAACAGTATATGTCAACTAGATTTGAATGCCAGTCAGAGTGGATGTGCTATAAGTTTGGTGGCTGGTGATGTAGCTATACTGAGAAGGTCTCTGCAAACACAGAGTTGCCATTGTGGGAAGGTCATGAGGTCTTAGCAAGGGCCTAAAGCATGGCTATCTTAATTTCACCTGCTAGGATCAGAACTCCATGCTTGGGACAAGCTGAGGGATTCCTACACCCTATGGGAACTAGAGTCAGGGGTCACTGTGAGACTTGCCCCTGAAGGATCCTTGTGGCTTTAAGATCCTAATCTGGCAGGGTTTGAATGCTGAGGAAACAATCAGGTGATCACTGAAGGCAACTAATTTAGGAATAAGGACCATAGATGTTGCTGGCTATGCTCTCCATCTCCTAATAAAAATCACAGTACCACCTGGTGACCCAGCAACATATTGCAACATATTGTCATCAAGAGCAAGGACTTCTGTTTATTTGACCATGAGGAAGAGTTTGGCTTTGCTCAGGCTGAGGCCACTTTAAGACCTAAGCTCTGAGACAAGGTAATCTAAAGCAAAGGAGGAAGTGATAAGAAAAAAGAGGACAAAGAGATGAACAAGAATAAAAAACACATGAGAAGGAACCAGCAGAAAAATTTGGGCACCATGAAAAACCAAAACAGAGGAACTCCCTGAGGGGACCATAAGGCAGCTACTGCAGAAAGACTCCACTTAAAAAGAATTAATGGAATTAAAAAAAATTGAATTTAAAATATGGGTGATAAAGACAATAAAAGGAATAGATGAAAATGGAAAGACAGAACCAGAAGTCAGATGAAAGATATGTAGAATATAAAAAGAATATGGTAGAGCTTAAGGAAATGAAGGAGCCAATCAGAGAACATAAAGATGCAGTAGAAAGTATCAAAAATAGGTTAGACCATGGAGAAGAAAGAATCTCAGAGCTAGATGATAAAGTTTTTGACTTAACACAGATAGTTAAAGAGGCAGAAAAGAAGAGACAGAAAGCAGAACAGGTTCGGTTTTTTTTAATTTTTTATTTTTTTATTAAATCATAGCTGTGTACATTAGTGCAATCTTGGGGTACAATGTGCTGGCTTCATATACAATCTGAAACATTTTCATCAAACTTTTTAACATAGCCTTCATGGCACTTTCCTAGTTATTGTATGAAGACATTTGTATTCTGCATTTAGTAAGTTTCATTTGTACCTATAAGATGTACCGTAGATGTGATCCCACCAATTACCCTCCCTTCACGGATCCTCCCCCATCTCTTCCCCTCCCGTGCCCCTTTCCCCATATTCTTGTGCTATAATTGGGTTATAGCCTTCATATGAAAGCTATAAATTAGCTTCATAGTAGGGCTGAGTACATTGGATA